>PVIA01007566.1:0-81849 GCA_004024845.1 Tonatia bakeri | reverse complement strand
GGTGGAAATGGGAGGGAGGTGGGGAGGAATGGGTGGGTGGGTCAGGATGGGAGTAAAGGACAGAAAACTGTACTTGCACAGCTATTAAAATAAATAAAATAAAATTAAATTAAATTAAAATAAAATAATAAATAAAATGAATAGTATAGGAAATGTAGAAGCCAAAGAACTTATATGTATGACCCATGGACATGAACTAAAGTGGGGGAATGAGGGTGGAAGGGGGTGTGCAGGGCAGAGGGGAATAAAGGGGGGAAATGGGACAACTGTAATAGCATAATAAATAAAAAATATATATTTTATAAAGGCCCCTGGCCCTGCATGTCCCAGGAACCTGGTTCATTCTCACCATCATCACCAGCTCTCATTTCAAGCCACCCAGCAGGCAATTAACTGACCACTATTCTTCATGACACAGGACATACTCAGGCACTCTTGGAGCAACAAGCTTTCTCTGGTGGAAAGAAATGCCCCACAGAAGCTCAGGAACAAGTCCTCTTCCAAGCCAGTGCAGTGATGTCACTCATGAGCCAGCACCATCTTGAAGCACTCCCTGTGCTCTCATCACCCTTTGACTGCCTACTTTGTTAACACCCCAAATCTGAAATTCAAAGTTGTTTTTGGACAGTGTAACCTGATTTCACTGACAATATCAAGAATGTCCTTTTTACAGGAACATTCTGGAGTTTCTGGGGCAAAATGCAAAGTCACACAAGCTGTTACAGAACAAACAAGGGGTCCTGGGACAATATACTATTACTGAAAGAAACCCCCAAGTCTGTTATGTCTGCCATCTATAGGAAAGATGTCTCTCAATGCAAGAGATTCGTGAAAAGGAAAGGAAATGTTTACTTAGTGCTATACAGACTTAAAGTAGTGACCTAATGTCTTCATCAAAATCCCAAAGTCCCTTAAAACACCCACAAACACACACAGTCCTTCCTTCCCCCTTTGCCCAGTCTGGGGTACCGTATCTCAGGAAAGGAACTAGAAGTCCTTGGCTCAGGCAGCCCCCGGTTCTTCCCAGTAATCCGTCTTGGCTGGGAGACCTTCCTCGTTTCTCAGCACCCTCAGCTGTGTCGCTAGGATCTCTGCTAAAACCGGGTGGTGGTTCCCTCTACTAATGCTGGGGTCCCCACTCTGGCAAAGCCGCCAGGTTCTTCCCCCAGTGGCTGTGAGGATGGGGGTTCACCACTCTGCCAAAGCTGAGTGGCGGTTCTCTGCTAAAGCCGCACGGTGATTCTCTCTCACAGGACTGCAGGAGTCCCCACTCTGATAAAGGCTGAGTGGTTCTCCCTCCCAGGTCCAAAGGAGTCCCCACTCTGCCAGAGGCTCATGGCTCTCTCCTCAATGGCTGCTGCCTCTGGGTTTAAATCCCTGTGCCAATCTTCTGACTCCTCCCACACTCAGCCACACTTGCCCTCAATCTCTCATCCTTTTCAGCTTTTCTGGCTGCCATCGTGGGTCTGGGCAGGTGTGGCCCCATGTCATGGAGCCAATCATCTCCAAGCTCCCACACAGGTGCTGTAACTCCAGGGACCTGCCCCCCAGTTACATCTTGGCGGAGAAGTTACTTCCATTCCCCTGGCTCAGAACATGGCCACAGCTATTTAACATATCTATGTAACCAGTCAAAGGTTATAGGTATGTTAAATGACCATGCCAGAGGTTAGATACAAGACTGTTGCTATGCAAAACAGCTCTCAATGGCCCTGCTCCATTTGTCCCTTCCCCCAACCCACACCTGGAGGGGTGTGAGGGCATCCTAATATTTTCTGAACACCTTGAGTTCTGGACCCCATTCTAAATGGTCATTTGGGGTCCCCCCTGTTGGCTGCACCCTGTAACAAAATCATCCCATCAGAAAAGATGCAAAAAAGGGTGAGTGCCTGAAAGTGAGAAGACAGGAAACATTGCAGAGGGCAGCACATTGAGATCTCAGGAGAAGTTATGATTGTCTTTAGATTAGACATACTTATCTTTACCAACACATTCGCAACCTCAGTTATATTTTTCTTGCTCAATGGCAATTAATATTTACATGCTTAACTCCACAGAAAATCAAATTTCCCCAATAATGGCAGAGGAGCAAGTAGAAACAGAAGGTGAGCTGCCTTCATGCTCCTTGCATCATTTCTCTGCTCATTTTAAACAGAGGCAATCAGGTTACAACTTTAGAAAATAAGCAAAACAAATTATTAGCAATACTAATTATCATTAGTTTACTTTTATTCCTCTTTTTTATTTACATAGATGCTGACAGGTATAAGCTTTAAGTAAATTGAATGCCCACTTGTATTTATTTGCTTGTGGCAAACCCTGAAATCACAGCAATAGTCACAATATGTTAGAAATGGCAAAATTGACATGAATTCTGGAGTTAACAATGACAGATGGAAGCCCTTACACAGACGTTCACCCTACTTTCAAGGAGCCAGGAGCATTGGGAACTTCACCTGCAGTTTGCAACACAGGCGACATGGAAGAGGATGTGCCCAGTCCATGAGTCCCCATGGGCACCCAAGCATATGCCACCATAGCGTGGCTTATTAGCAATGCATATCCCAATCATCACCTTTCTTTAAGATGCTAGCCTAGAAGCAGAGATGCTTGGGGTTGTGCATGAAGAGCTCCCTGGTCTTTGAAGTCTGTGCCCTGTCATAGAAGCCCTGCAATGGACTAAGGGATGGAGTTCAGGGCTGGGATCCACAAGACTGCTAGATGACACCTGGTAAGTCATGTATCCACTAACAGTTAATCATGCCTACAACACCTCAAGGGTTTTGTGTTCAACAAACATTGTGAACAAATACTATCTACTAAGTATACTTTGACTGTAAATGCCATGTCCTTTCAAGATCGGAGTAATTTTAGGAATTCCCTTCCAGTTATCACCCTTTTACAATTCAAAATTTACCATGTGTCTGGGTCTCCGTGGGTAATGAGGAAGGAGAGCAGCTCCCACACTGATTTCTGCATCCCTCACCAGCATGTGTTTCCAGCCCCTCACTGCTTGAGCACCTCATTGAGCCCTGGAAACACAGACACACACTCACTGAGAGCAATATCTGCTCTCTTAGATCTTAGACTTTTTTGTGCAGGAAAACAGGTAGATGTTTAGGAAATAAATTCCCTTGGGATGTAAAATCTTTTATAACAGATGTTTGAAAAATGTGCATGAGGTTATGACACTTATGATATTTGAGCAGCCAGTGCTGTCTGGAGGGAACAGGAGAGGGTTGAGGGATAAGCATGTGATGCATGTAGGTCCCTGAAGAGTGTCATGGAGAATGTCACATGGTGGAAGTGATAAAAAGAGGGGAGGACGTGAGCCTCCCTGGGGGGCAAGAGGGCACGAGGAAAGAGAGAAGAATCCACAAAAAGACATTTACAAAACCAACTGCTTATTTCAAACATCTATTTTGACATAATAATGATATTTTCACAGTAATGTTTTGCTGAATAAAATTAATGAAATTACAAGTTACTATGCCTAGAGTTGACTGTTTTATCTTAAAGATAACCTACATTTAAAAACATTTTTTTAATCTAAAAACTTGTACCTTCTTCATGTTAAAGTGCATCATGTGGTCAGGAAAATGCTGTGGTTTTTTTAAATAATACATTCCTTAAAAGCATTTGACTTTTCTACCAACCTCAGAACTTCTCCCTTTCCTCCTCTAGGTCTCTTCCTGCCACTCTGTCTGCTCACTTCAGACTACTTATGTGATCATATTCCCTTAAGCAAGAGAAAGGCTCCGTCCTGCCCATTGATTGCAACCCACAAAATTGCTTTCCAGTTCAAAATCGTGTCATGGAATAGTGGAGTGAATGCCAAGGGCTCAGCAACAACAGGATTCCTTTTTGGTCAGCAGTATCAGTTTGCTCAGCTGAGATCTTGACTGTCACCATCAATAGTCACTGTCCTTTGTAATGGAAGAAGTCACTGCTGGCCATGGTGCTCACTAGCTCAAGTAGGATAGAGATCCTGGGTTGGAGGAGGGTTTAGACATCCCTGATCGTCAACCCCCATTTTCTTCTGGCTTCCACAGGACAGGTCAAGCAGAGCTCAGACATTCTTTAGTGTCAGCTCTTATACACAGAATTCCTTCCCTCCTACTCCTGTTCTCCACCTATCTTAGGGCTTCTGTGAGACAGTTCCTTCCCAGAGCTCACCACCACCATTAGAAGGATTCACTCAAAGATAAAATGAGCAAGGAGTCAGGGCAAAGGGGTAGGGTTTACATAGGAATCAAATAGGGGTCATTCATCTCAGCCTAGGGAGGCTTTTTCCTGCCAACACACACAGAATGGTATTTTTTTGGATGATGAAACCATGTCACAGAGCTCAGCATTTGCCTTATGCTACACAATCACCCCAAGAATGCCTCTGGGGTCTTCCAAAGGCCCCAGATCACTGGCACAATCTAAGGGGTTAGGAATGCAGGTTTCATTTGGAAGACTCAAATTATAAGATCCTGTAGATTAGAATGTCCCAAACTCACGTGCCCAGAATCATCAGAAAAACTTAAAAATATTTACTACACAAGACTAGGCCCTGTGCTAGACCCACAGAACCAGCAACAGCTTATCAGGGAGAATGCTTCCCTGTCTCCTATTCTCAGCTTGATTTTTGCCATAAATAAATAAATACATAGCAAAACTAGGGTGCATCTGTGGTCCTTTACAGTCAATAAATGCAAAAGTAGCTTCTCACTGCAAGACAGAAATCAGTGTTCTTCTCACTGCCATCTCTGCAGCACACACATCTGTCCTTCTCCACCTCCACCAATCAGAATCTCCATAACTAAAGCTAGAAAATGTCTTTTCAAAAAATCTCTGTGCCTGTTCTGATATATGGCCACTGGGTGAGCATCTCAAAGACTGTACTCAGACTTTGCCTCCTCAATGGACATGTGTGTTCTACTGGGATGTGGTCAAAACAAACCCTGTTCTGGGTCACTCCAACCTAAGTGATCCAGAGTGACACCTGAGTGACTCAGTAGTGCTCCTCAAAGACTGATTTCAGCACAGACTCCAAGCTGTCCTTCTGAGAATGCTGGTTCAAGTAGAGGTCTATTCACCTCAGGACACTCAGAACCAGGGGGAATGCCTGCTATGGGTCCACTCCCAGTTTCGAAGATGAAGCTGGTCCTTCACCCTCTACAAGGTATGCTCCACAGGATGTGTCTCTCATTGTTCTCACCTGCTTCTTTCACAACTCTTGGGACACCTGAGATCTCTCTGGTTATTATTTATTGGGGACTTACTATGTACCACCCACTGTGATAACCTCCTTAATTTCATTCATTATTAAATATTTAACTTTAATAGTTACTCAAATAAGTGTGTGTGGAAGGGTTTATCAAACCTTCTCCAGCCCAGCACCAGCTTTCTTTACCAACAAGTAAATGAAACTCTCAGTGTTTCTGTGATGAAGGTGTTGCCTCAGAAAAAAGTGGAGGATGATTCCCTGTGTGCTCTCAGCATTCCAACTGACACATGTTCTTTTAATAAAAGTTTATTTCAATAATGTATCTCACATATCATTGTAGCTTCTTCTGACTTTGGCTCCACCCTGTACAGATAAATCAAGCTATGGCTTTGGGCTACATTAGAAACGGCTCATTCTTAAACCTGTAAATGGCTCCACTGAATAAACATTACTATAATTCACCAAGTTTCTCAGAATTTATTTAAGTTAGCAGGTAGATAACCAATAATGTATACTGATTGGCTCGGGCTCTACAGAAAGTCACTGATAACATTAATTATGATAATAACATCAATTTAGCACATTCACTTTTCCAGGGACTGTGACAAGCCCCTGTAAAGCAGTGTGGATGCAATTTAATTTTCTGTAATCCTCATATTAACTCTGTGAGCTAGCTGCTAATGTTATCCCCACTTTTAGGAGTCAGGAGTATGAAGAAGTGAACCACTCGTGATCATGTGCAGGATATGGGCAGCTTCAAATTCATGGACAGTCAAATGACGCCATGCTCTAAACATGTGTGGAAAAAAAAGTCCAGACTGCCAAACTATTCCTTACCTATTCCTTACAATACCACTTTCCAATTCCCAAATCCATAAGTTGTAGGTTTAGAAATGAACCTTGCACTTTATTTTAGGTCAGTATTCTATCCTATTTCTAACCTGCCTGTTGGATAAAAATCCCCTGTAATGTTTCCACATTTCTTAGTCCCAACAAATAGGATGATCATAGGGTCGGGGGGGAGAGGCGTAGAAAAAAGTCCTGTAAGAAAATAGTAACTAAATCCCATTAAAAACACTCAAAAATGTCATGCCCAATTGTTGATTCAGGCTGTAGAAACAAAACTCAGAGAAAGTAAAAAGAAAAACTTATCTTCTCTCTGCTTCCCAGGAAAATGCCATATTAAACAGCTATTAAAACCCTTTTGGAACATGGAAGACTCCCAAACTCTTTTAGTGAGGCCAGCATCATCCTAATTCCAAAACCAGATAAAGACACAACAAAGAAAGAAAACAACAGGCCAGTATCGCTGATGAACATAGGTGCTAAAATACTCAACAAACATGAATCTAATCAACAAAACAAACAAACAAGCAAAATATAACCAAAGACACTGAAATTAAGAGCAGGCTGACAGTGACCAGAGGGGAGAGGGGAGGGAATTTCAGGGGAAGGGGGAAGGGTTTGCTGGAGCTAGTTTGGGGACACACAGACAATAACAAGGAAGCGGTGGAGATGGGAGGGAGGAGGGGAGGGTTGGGGGTGGGGTGAGGTGGGGATAAAGGACAGAAAACTGTACTAGAACAATGATTAAAATAAAAATTTAAAAAAAGAAAAAATACTCAACAAAATATTGGCAAATCACATCCATCAGTACAATAAAAATATCATACACCATGACCAAGAAGGACTCATACCAGGAATTCAAGGATTGTGCAATATTCACAAATCAAAAACTAGAACACATCACATAAACAAAATGAAAGACAAAAATCACATGATCATATCAATGGATGCAGATAAAGCATTTGACAATATCCAGCACCCATTTATGATAAAAACACTCAGCAAAGTGGGAATAGAGGGATCATTTCTCAATATAATAAAGGCCATAGACAAGAAAACTACAGCCAACATCATACTCAATTGGCAAAAAATAAAAGCTTTCTCACTAAGATAAGAACAAGACAAGGGTGTCCACTTTCAACACTTACATTCAACAGAGTATTGGAAGTCCTAGTCATAGCAATCAGACAAGAAAAAGAAATAAAAAGCATCCAATTGGAAAAGGAGAAGTAAGGTTGTCACTGTTTGAAGAAGACATGATAGCATACATAGAACACCCTATAGACTCCACCAAAAAAACTACTTGAGCTAATAAGGGAATTTGGCAAAACAGTGTGATAAAAATATTTGCCAATATCAAATATTTGTCAATATTCAGAAAACAAAGGCATTTTTGTACACCAACAACAAAATATCAGAAAAAGAAATTAGAGGGAAAATCCCATTTGCGATAACAAGAAAAATAAAGTACTCAGGAATAAACCTAACTAAGGAGGTAAAAGACCTATACTCAGAACACTATACAACACTGAAGAAAGAAATTAAGGAAGGCACAAATAATTGGAAGCATATACTGTGTTCAAGAACTGGAAAAATTAACATCATCAAAATCTCCATAATATCCAAAGCAATTTATAGATTCAGTGCAATCCCTATTATAATACCAGTGATATATTTCACAAATACAGAACAAACATTTCAAAAATGCATATGAAACCATAAATAACCCTGAATAGCCACAGCAATTTTGAGAGAGAAGAACAAAGTAGGAAGGACCACAATACCTAATATCAAACTATATTATAAGGTCACAGTTATCAAAACAGTCTGGTACTGGCATAAAAACAGACATGTAGATCAATGGAACAGAATAGAGAGCCCAGAAATAATTCCAAGTCTCTGTGGTCAATTAATATTCAACAAAGGGGCAGCAACATAAAATGGAGTAAAAATAGTCTCTTCAACAAGTGGTGTTGGGAGAGCTGGACAGCTACATGGAAAAAAATTAAACTTGATCACGAACTTGCACCATATACAAAAATAAACTCAAGTTGGATAAAAAGACTTAAGTATAAGTTGTGACACCATAAAAGTACTAGAGGAGAATACAGGCAGGAAAATTTCAAATATCCTAGGCAGCAATATTTTCACCAATATGTCCCCTACAGCAAGGGATATAAAGGAAAGACTAAACAAATGGGACTACATCCAATTAGAAATCTTCACCCAGCTAAAGAAAACAGCACTAAAATGAAAAGAGAACCAACTGTATGGTAAAACATATTTGCCAATGATACCTTGGACAAGGGTTTCATCTCTAAAATATAGAAAGAACTCACATGAGTCCACTCTATGAGAACAAACAATCCCATTAAAAAATTGGCAAAAGACCTGATCAGACACTTCTCCAAGGAGGCCATACAGAGGGCCCAGAGACATATGATAAGACACTGAGCATCACTAGCCATCACAGAGATGCAAATTAAGACTATAATGAGATAATATTTCACACCAGTCAAAATGGCCATCATAAACAAATCAACAAACAATTAATGCTGTTGAGGTTGTAGAGAAAGGGGAACCCTAGTGCGCTGTTGGTGGGAATGCAGACTGGTGTAACCACTGTGGAAAACTGTATGGAATTTCCTCAGAAATCTAAAAATGAGGGAACTGTTGGGGGGGAAATGGAGATAACTGTACTTGAACAATAATAAAAAAAATTAAAATAAATAAATAAAATCCTTTAAAGAAAATCTAAAGATGAAACTGCTTTTTGACCTGGCAATTCCATTGCTGGGATTATAGCCTAAAAATCCTGAAATGCCATTTCAAAATAACCTATGCACCCCAATGTTCATAGCAGCAATATTTACAATAGCCAAGTGCTGGAAACAACCTAGGTGCCCATTGGTAAATGAGTAGATCAAAAAACTGTGGTAAGTTTACATAATGGAATACTATACAGGAAAAAGAAAGAACTCCTACCCTTTGCAACAGCATGAATGGAATCGGAGAGTATTATGCCAAGTGAACTAAGAAAGGCAGTGAAAGACAAGTACCATATGTTCTGACCTAAATGGGGAACCTACTCAATAATACAAAAAGTGAGAAAAATAGAACCAGAGACATTGAAATAAAGAACAAATTGACAGTGACCAGAAGGGGTGGAAGGAGATAATGGGGAAAAGAAGGAAAAGGTCAAGTCAAGGGACATACATAAAGGACCCATGGACAAAGACAATGGGGTGGGGAGGATTTGATGTGGGAGGTGAGGGTGTGTAGGACAGAGTAGCATAATGGGGGGAAATGGAGACAACTGTAATTGAACAACAATAAAAAAAAACCTTTTAGGTAAAGAATTTATTGCACTTGGCTATTTACAAGGCATGTTTATCTCAAGATATAAATGCAATAAAAGTATGCCACAGAATTAAAGATGAGATACTTAGAGATTATTTCTCAGGGAAACTTTCAAAAAACATAGAATTATATGTGACTCATACTTCCAACTCTCATGACTAAACAGAGGCATCTGTACAACAGTTGGCAAACAGGACACTGTCTGATGGTCCTATACCACTCATAGCCTCCTCTAAACATGAAGAAAGGCTCCCTTGTTTCAGTTAATGTAAGTCTGAAAGCTGTATAGCTTTGTGTTTGTCAGAGGCTATAGTATACAGCAAACCTAAAACACAGAATCAGTTTGTGTTCCAGAGGGTTTTTTCTCTTTCTATGAAAACAAAGTACAAAGTCTTTTTGGATTCTTGAGGCCCCAAAGTCACATGATGCCTAAGCTAGAGTTTTCCTACAAAATTGTATCCAAAAATTATTGTGGGGAATGGTAAACCTCCACCAGTCTCTACCTAGTGCCAAAATAGCAAGAAGAAACTTACACAAAATGTTTGGTAAATCTTTTGAATTAACAAGGCCCTTCTGGTCCCTCTGACTAGAGTGAAACTTCTCCAGATGAAACCTTGGCCATCCTTCATGACTGGGTTCCATGTCATCCCTCAGCTCCCCTAACTCAGCCAGAGCAGTATTCCAGAGAGTCTGCTTCTCTGGCCCTTCCAACAATAGTATGATGAAAAAACATTGGTAACATTTTATTGGCTGCTTTGCTGATCAATTGTGAGGCATAAAACTTGTATATGTGAACAGTGATAATTCTATTCACAAGAGCAGAGTTTTCCAGTTACCATATAATGGTTCTCCATACACTGACATCCTAGTAATCATCTTGGAAATGCTTACCAGGTGATAACAATAAAGTTGGATTTATTGAGTATTGTATTTACAGGGTGGGGGTGGATTGGGAGGTGGCAATACTATATCTGGTTTTCTCAGAAATCCATCAAAGAACCTCAGTGGGTCCCATTTAGAAGCCACCCATTTGACCTAAATAGTTCAAGGGACCAAAAACAATTTAAAGATTAAGTGAAACCTAATCTACAAAACAAACAAGGAAGCAAAATAGAACAAGAGACATGGAAATAAAGAACAAACTGACAGTGACCAGAGCAGACAGGGGAGAGGAATAATGGGGGAAAGATGAGGGAGGGTCAAGTTAAGGAACATGTATAAAGGACCCATGGACAAAGACAATAGGGAGTAGCAGGGAGGATTGAATGTGGGAGGTGGGAGATAGGTAGGGCAGAGGAAACTAATAGGGGGAAGGGAATGAGGACAACAGTAACTGAACAACAATAAATTTTTTTTTAAAAAATCCTAGAAACATACAATCTTTCAGAACTGAATCAGGCAGAATCTGAAAACCTGAATTGACTGATTGCAACTAATGAAATTGAAGCAGTCATAAAAAAGAAAGTACGTCCCAGCAAACAAAAGTCCTGGACCAAATGGCTTCACAGGCAAATTTTACCAAATATTCAAAGAAGAACTAACACCTATCCTCCTCAAGCTATTCTAAAAAATACAAGAGCCAGGAGACTTCTAAGTTCTTTTTCTGATGCCAGCATCATCCTAATTCCAAAACTTTCACTACAAATAAAGAAAATTATAGGCCAATATCCCTGGTGAACATAAATCCTAAAATTCTCAACAAAACACTAGCAAACCACTTCAGCAATACCTTAAAAAGATTATACACCATGATCTAATTTGATGTACACAGGGATCCAAGATCGGTAAAATATTTGCAAGTACATACGTGTAATACAACCCATAAACAAAATAAATAATAATAACCACATGATCATATTAATAGACTCAAAAAAGCATTTAATAAAATTTATCACCATTTATGATAAAAATCTGAGCAAAAGGGGAATAGAGGAATCATACCTCAACACAATAAAAGACATATCTGACAAACTTACAACTGACATCTGACTCAATGGGAAAAAAAATAAAAGCATTTCTCTTAAGATCAGGAACAAGACAGTGATGTCCATTTTCACCATACGTATTCAACATAGTACAGGAAGACTTAGCCAAAGCCATCAGACATTACATTCTACATGGAAAACTCTAAAGACTCCACAAAAATACTACTATATCTAATAAGTGAATTTGGCAAAGTAGCAGGGTGAAAATTAATATTCAGAAATAGGTAGCATTTTTAACACCAATAATAAAATATGAGGAAGAGAAAATCTCACTTACTGTTGCAACAACAACAAAAAAAGAAAGTACCTAGGAATAAATTTAAACAAGGAGGCAAAAGACCTGTACTCAGAGAATTGAAAGACTATGAAGAAAAAAACTGAGGAAGATACATATAAGTGGAAGCTGTACAATGTTCATGGGTTGGAAGAATTGACATCATTAAAATGCCCATACTACACAAAGTAATCTATAGATTCAAAGCAATTTCTATTAAAATACCAATGACATATTTCACCCATCTAGAACAAATGCTCCAAAAATTATGTAAAACCAAAAAATAGCCCAAACAGTCCCAGTAATATTGAAAAAGAAGAACAAATTAGGAGGGATCACAATACCTGATATCAAAGTATACTACAAGGCAGTTGTAATCAAAACAGCCAGGAACTGGCATGAGAACAAGCACATAGATCAATGAAACAGATCAGAGAGCCCAGAAATGAACCCATGCCTTTATGGTCAATTAATATTTGACAAAGGATGCAACAACATACAATGATGTAAGACAATCTCTTCATAAATTTTATCAGGAACACTGGACAGATATATGCAAAAAAATGAAACTAGACAACCTACTCACACCATACACAAAAATAAACTCAAGATGGATAAAAACTTAAATGTTGGGCTCAAACCATAAATTCCTAGAAGACAATATAGGCAGTAAAATCTCAGACATCTCTCTTAGTAATATTTTTGCCAATGTATCTCCTAGGGCAAGGGAAATAAAAGAAAAATAAATGAATGGGACTACATCAAACTAAAAACCTTCTACACAGCAAAATGTAAAAGGAATCCACTCTATGGGATAACATATTGCCAATGATACATCTAATAAGGGGTTAATATCCAAAATAGATCAAGAATGTATACAACTCAACACCAGGAAGGCAAACAATCCAATTAAAAATGGGCAGCCCTGGCTGGTGTGGCTTAGTGAATTGAGCACTGGCCTGTGAAGCAAAGGGTCACCAGTTCAATTCCCAGTTAGGGCACATGCCTGGGTTGCTGACCAGGTCACCAGTAGGGGGTGCACAAGAGACAACCATGCATTGGTGTTTCTCTCCCTCTCTTTCTCCCTATCCTTCCCCCTCTGTCTACAAATAAATAAATAAAATAAAATAAGCAAAGGCCCTGAATACACACTTCTCCAACGAGGATATACAAAAGGCCAATAGACATTTGAAAAAATTCTCAGCATCACTAGCCATCAGAGAGATGTGAATTAAAACCACAATGAGGCACCACCTCACACTTGCCAGAATGGCTACAATGAATAAATCAACAAACAAGTGCTGGTGAGGTTGCAGAGAAAAGGGAACCCTCATGCACTGTTGGTGGGAATGCAGATATGTGCAGCCACTGTGGAAAACAGACTGAAGTTTCCTCAAAAAATTGAAAATGGAACTACCTTTTGACCCAGTGATGCCTCTTCTGGGAATATATCCTAAGAATCTTGAAACACTAATTCAAAAGAATATATGCATTCCTGTGTTCATAGCAGCATTACTTATAATGTCCAAGATATGGAACCCAAGGGCCCATCAGTAAATGAGTGAATAAAAAGTGTGATATGCCTACACAACAGAATACTACACATCCATATAAAAGAAGGAAACCTTACCTTTTGCAACAGCATGGATAGACCTGGAGATTATTATGATAAGCTAAATAAGCCTGTCAGAGAAAGATATATACCATATGATCTCAATTATATATGGAATCCAATGAACAAAATAAATTTACAAAGTAGAAACAGAGGTATGAACACATGGAATAGATTGATAGATCTCAGAAAGGAGGAGGAAGGGGACTGGATGAGAGAAGGTGACAAAATTCTCCAGAAAATATATACATATAATATAGACAAAGTCAACAGTGAGTGACAGAAGAAGGAAATGGGGTGGGTGGTAGATGGAGGTGGGCAAATGGTGGAGGGAAATGGGGATAAAAAAAGACTTTGCTTAGGGAGAAGGCCACTAGATGCAGTAGCAGATGAAGTTTTATTGACTTGCACACTTGAAACCTGTATGGTTTTGTGAACCAAAGTCACCCCAATAAATAAGTACACAAATACATAGATAGAGAAATAGATGATAGATAGATAGATGCATAGATACACAGATACATAGATGATAGATGATAGATAGATGATAGATAGATAGATAGATAGATAGATAGATGATAGATAGATTAGATAGATAGATAGATGATAGATAGATAGATAGATAGATTGATAGATAGATAGATGATAGATAGATAGATAGATAGATGATAGATAATAAAATGCATTTGTCTACCAGGTTCTATAAGTAACAAACAAAAATTGATGTGCTGCCTGAGAAAGTGGCAAAGAAATTGCAAAAATTTTTAAGTATTTAACATATTAAGATTTCTGATGGAAAGGGAGGATGGCAGAGGAGTGAATGGAAGTCACACTGACCTCCTCCCAGAGCCAATCTGGAATTACAACTCAAGTGTGCAGAAACCACCAAGAACAAACAACTGAGCAATAGCCAGAGAGAAGTTGTATAACTTCAGACAGACAGAAGAACCACTTTGGCACAGCCTGTCTGGTAAGGAGTATGGTAAAGACTCCAGGGGGCTGCCTGGGTGCCCACAGGTGGCAGCACCAGAGGGATAATTAGGCAGCTGATTCGATTCCCCTGGGAAGAACGAGGTCTAAACCCTAAGCTAGGATTCCCAGCCTAGAGCACCAGAGCCCAAAAAGTACACAGACAACAACCATCAGTGAAAAGTGGCAGGGTTGCTCTCCACCAAAGACAGAGAGCGGTTTAAAGGGCCAACACACAAATTTTCATTTGCAGACACTTCCCCTGGGCTCTGGCAAAGGTGGGGGCACAGTAGGCTAGTGATGCCTGAGGAGAAACTAGGAATGAAAACTTTGGGGAGAAAGCAGAGAGAGTAGACGCCACTGGGATCCTGAGGCTGAGACATCCCCTAGATGGCAGCAGCCATCATGCTCAGGCAGACCACTCCCCTCTGAGGGGCAGTAGCCTGAGGGGAAACCATAGCCTTGACCCCAGGAGGGTCTCTGCTCTGACTCTGTGGTGCTTAATCCTGACTGCAGAGTGACCAGATTAACAACTGAAGGAGAGGTGCTTAAGTCTGACTGCTGAGTGCAGAGTGACCAGATTAACAACTGAAGCAGATTCCTGGCAAAGTTGGGGGCAGAGTGGACTAGAGAGACTTGAGGAGAAACTGGGGACTGAAGCCTTGGGGAGAGAACTGAGAGAGTGGTAGCCAGGATTCTGGTGCTAAGCCAACCCCCATATGAAGCAACCATCCTGCTCAGACAGACCACTCCCCCCCAAGCAGCAGCAATCTGAGGGGAAACAATTGCCCCCACTCCAGGAGGGATTCAGCCCCATCCTACAGCGCTAAAACCAGACTGCTGAGTGCCCAATGACCAGATAAACAGTTGAAGGAGACATCCAGGGTCAGCAGATTCTTGGCAGTATCGAACAGGCTGCCTAAACTCAGATAGGTCAACATCTGACATCACCAGAGGCAGATACATAAAGAAAAAAAGGGGGGAGGTTAAATATAAGAGGCTACCAAAACTAAAGCGACTGTGGTCTTCATGATTTGTGATAGTTTTTTAATATTCATTTCATGTCCAGCAAGTTTGTACATTTTAAGTCACTAGGGTTTATGCTACAGTGTATTTCAATTCACATATTTTGACCCTCCCTTTTCTTATCCCATTTTACCTTCTTCTTTCCTTGCATAATTTTCATTTCAAATTTTATTTTTCTCTCTTGCTACAATTTGTTTCCATTCTGCACTCTTACTATTTCTCCCATGTCCAGACACATAAAACCAATTTTCTTGTCAATGGTCATCTCACATCCTTTTCCCTGCTCTTAAAATACCCACATTCTCTCTTCACATTTAACAATATATGCTAATTGGTTGTGGGTAGGATGGTTGTTGTTTCATTGTTTATTCAATTTTATCTCTAGAGCTTCACTAATTCTATATTTCAAATATCATATTTTACTGATCCCTTCTACTTTTTTATTTTTGTCTAAAATTTTAATTTTGCTGTATTAGCCTGTTTTTTTTTCTTTTTTGCCTTTCTTCTATTTATCTTTTATCCTGCCCCTTTATTTTTCTTTATTTTCCTTTTTTTTCTTTTTTCTTTTTCCTTACAACACAAATTTTATTTTTTCCCTCTCTTAGCCTGGTGTTTGTTCCTCACTCTTAGTATTCCCTCTGCCTCTATCATTTCAAAATCCCTCTTCATTCTTCTAAAGATCTCTTAGATTTATCTTTGCTTCTTTTTCCCTCTTATTCCCATATCACCTAAACTAATTTTAGCTCATTTGTTGTAGATAGTACTGGTATGGATCATTCTCTCCAAATTGGCTCCTATGTTTTTATTAATTATTTACTATTTTGCCTTTCTTTTTCTTTTTCTCTCTCACTTTTTTTTTTACTTTACATTATTTTACTTTCTGTTTAGACATAATGTTATACACTTCCCTTCTCATATTCCATTCCACATTCTTTATTCCCTCTTTTATTCATGAGCTGAATTTTATGTTCTCTCTTTCCATTGTTCCAACTCCCAATTCTTATTAGTGCTCTTCCCTCTACCCATTCAAAAATCATTTTTCATTCAGTAGGACATATCATATCCACTCTCCTTTCCTATAACAGTCTTAATCTCCTTATAACCTTATTAACACTGATTATTGCTGTTGATAGTAGAGTTTGGGAGGGGTTATATTTGCAGTTCTGGGTTTGTTTCCTGGAGTTAGTGGTTTTGCTCTGGCAGCATCTGCACAACAGCATGAAGATGTGGTGGGCAGAGTGACCCTGAGACAACCTGCTGGAGGGAAGGATCCACCAAAGAAAGACCCAACAAACACTAAACCCAAATACTTCCACAGAACCAGCATAAAAAGCATTAAGGGCTTCCAAACAGTATCAAGTTCAGGTGATCAAGGGAACTGCGCCACTGAATCTCACAGGCCTCCTACCATAGAAATTCACAACACAAAGTCAGAAAGTCAAAGCAGATCAATTTAAGAGACAGAAGAAAACAAGTAGAGTCTCACAAATAGTAAGACAAAGAAACAACCCCTAATCCAAAGCAAATGAGAAATCCACAGAAGAGTGTTAAATGAAATAGAGGTAAGTCAACCATCAGATATTGAGTTCAAAGCAGTGGTTATAAATAAGTTCAAGTAGCTCAATGCAAATTACCCAAAACTACAGGGAAACTACAAGAAACTTACTGCAATCTATATCAGAATAAAAAAGGACATAGAAACAATCAACAAAGGGCCAAGAGGAACTGAAGAATATGATTTCTGAATTAAAGAACACAGTAGAGGGGATGAAAAGCAGGCTTGATGAATTAGAGGTTGAATTAGTGAGCTGGAGGACAAGGTAGAAAAAAGCACCCAGAAACAACAATAAAAGGGAAAAGTCTCAGAAAGAACAAAGAAGTGTTAGGGGAATTGCAGGACAACATGAAACATAATAATATTCATATAATAGGGATACCAGAAGGAGAAGAAGTGGAGCAAGGAACAGAAAACGTGTTTGAAAAAGTAATGATGGAAAACTTCCCTAACTTGATGAGTGAAAAAGCCATACAAGTCCAGGAAGCAGAGAGGGTCCCAAACAAGAGGAACCCAAAGATGTCCACTGCAAGACACATCATAATTAAAATGGCAAAATTTAAAAACAAGGAGAGCATCTTAAAGGCACCAAGGATGAAACAGGAAGTACCATACAAAGGAGCTTCCATAAGGCTAGCAGCTGACTTCTCAACAGACACATTACAAGCCAGAATGAATGGAAAGAAATATTCCAAGTAATGAAAACAAATTCATGCAGCCAACACTACTCTATACAGCAAGGTTCTCAATTAAAATGGAAGGTGAAATAAGTAGCTATCCAGACAAAGGTGGTTAAAGGAATACACCTCCACCAAACCAGCACTCCAAGATGGACTAAAGAGGCTGCTTTAATAATAAGAAGAAAAACAATCAGAGAGAGAGGAACACAAGTACAAAGCGAGTAAAATGGTAAAGTATAAGTACCTATCGCCCTGGCTGGTATAGCTCAGTGGATTGAGCACGGGCTGCGAACCAGGCATCGCAGGTTCGATTCCCAGTCAGGGCACATGCCTAGGTTGTGGGCCATGTCTCCCAGCAACCGCACATTGATCTCTCTCTCTCTCTCTCTCTCTCTCTCTCTCTCTGTCTCTCTCCCCCTCCCTCCTTCCCTCTCTAAAAATAAATAAATAAATAAAATCTTTAAAAAAAAAGTACCTATCAATAATAACCACAAATGTTAAAATTAAATGCTCCAATCAAAAGACATAGGGTAGCTGAATGATAAGAAAACATGACCCACACATAAACTGCCTATAAAAGAACCACCTCAGAATGAAAGACCTACACAGACTGAAACTGAATGGTTAGAAAAAAACATTCCAACAAAACAGACAGGTAAAATAAGCTAGGGTAGTAATATTTATATCAACAAAAAAAATAGATTTCAAATCAAAGGCCATAAAAAGAAACACAGAAGGACACTTCATAATACCCAAGGGAAGAATCTATCAAGAAGACATATTAAACAATATAAACACATATACACCCAACATAGGAGCACCCAACTATATCAGGAAAATCTTGGAGGATTTCAAAAAAGATATAGACAGCAACACACTTATACTAGTGTTTTTAAAACCCTACTGTCAAAAATGGATAGCTCTTCCAAACAAAATATCAACAAGGATACTGTGTAATTGAATGACACATTAGATCCAATGGACTTAACCTATACATACAGAACCTTTCATCCCAAAGAAGCAAATATGCATTCTTTTCAAATGCACATAGAACATTTTCAAAGATAGACCACATGATAGGACACAAAACAAGCCTCAACAAATTCAAATAAATTGAAATCATGTCAAACATTTTCTTAAACCACAATGGCTTGACACAAAAAAACAACCACAAGGAAAAAAATCAAAAACACTCAAGCTCATGGAGATTAGGAATGAGATCAAGGAAGAAATCAAAAAGTTTCTGGACACAAATGAAAATGAACACACAACTGTCCAAACTTATAGGACACAGTGATGGCAGTCCTGAAAAGGAAGTTCAAAGTTATGCAGGCCTACCTAAAAAGAGAAAGAAACATTTCAAATGAACAACCGAATGCTACATCTACAAAAACTGGAGGAACAACAAAAAAGAAAGCCCAGAGCCAGTAGAAAGAAGGAAATAATCAAGATCAGAGCTGAATTAAACAACATGGAGACTAAAAGAAGAATGAAAATGATCAATAAATCCAGGAGCTGGATCTTTGAAAATATAAACAAAATTGACAAGTCTTTAACTAATTTCTCAAGAAAATAAGGGACATGACTCAAATAAATAAATTCAGAAATGAAAAAGGAGAAAGTCCAACTGAGACCACAGAAATACTAAGGAGTATAAGAAATTACTACAATGGACTATATACCAAAAAATTTGAAAACCTAGGTGGAATGGACAAATTTCTAGAAAAAGATAATCTTCCAAACTGAATGAGAAGAAGCAGAAAGCCTGAACAGACTAACAGCTAGAGAACTTGAAGCAGTAATCAAAAAACTCCCGTCACACAAAAGCCCTGGACTGGACAGTTTCATGGGATAATTTTACAAGTCATTTAAGGAAGATATAACCCCATCCTTCTCAGACTATTACAAAAAAATCTAAGAAGCAGGAAAACTCCCAGACTGTTTTTATGAGCCAGCATCATCCTAATGCCAAAACCAGACAAAGACACAACAAAGAAAGAAAACTACAGGCCAATATCACTGAGGAGCATAGATGCTAAAATCTTCAACAAATATTGGCAAACCACATCCAGCAATACATTAAAAAGATCATACACCATGATCAAGTGACATTCATCTTAGGGATACAAGGATGTTACAATATTCTCAAATCAATAAACATCACATCACATAAAAACAGGAAAGACAAAAATCACATGATCATATCAATAGATGCAGAGAAAGTATTTGATAAGGTACAGCACCCATTTATGATAAAAACACTTAGCAAAGTGGCACTATGGAAAACAGTATGGAACTTCCTCAGAAAATTAAAAATGGATCTGCCTTTTGACCCAGCAATTCCACTGCTGGACTATATCCTAAGAATCCTAAAACACCAATCCAAAAGAACCTTTGCACCCCAATGTTCATAGCAGCACAATTTACAATAGCTAAGTGCTGGGAGCAACCTAGATGCCCATCAGCAAATGAATGGATCAAAAAACTATGGTACATTTACACAATGGAATTCTATGCAGCAGAAAGAAAGAAGGAGCTCCTACCCTTTGCAACATCATGGATGCAATTGGAATGCATTATGTTAAGCAAAATAAGCCAGGCAGTGAAAGATAAATACCATATGATTTCACCTTTAACAGGAACCTAAACAACAAAACAAAGAAACAAGCAAAATATAGTCAAAGACACTGCATTAGAGAACAGGCAGAAAGTGACCAGAGGAGAGAGAAGAGGGAATTTCAGGGGGAAAAAGGAAGGGTTTACAGAAACAAAGTTAAAAGACACATGGATAAAAACTAGGGGGAGGGTGGTAATGGGAGGGAAGATGGGAGCGGGGTGGGTGAGCTTGATTGGGAGTAAAGGGGAGAAAACAGTACTTGAACAATCATTAAAATAAAATTTAAAAAAAACCACTTAGCAAAATGGGAGTAGAGGAAGCATACCTCAACGTAATAAAGGCCATATATAGAAAACCTACTACCAACATCATACTCAGTGGACAAAAACTAAAAGCTTTCCCACTAACATCAAGAACAAGACAAGGATGTTCACTTTCACCACTTCTATTCAACATAGTATTGGAAGTCCTACCCACAGCAATCAGACAAAAAGAAGAAATAAATGGTATACAAATTGGAAAGGAGGAAGGAAAACTGTCACTGTTTGTAGATGACATAATGGTGTACATAGAAAACCCTATATACTCCACCAAAAAACTACTTGACCTAATAAGTGAATCTGGCAAAACAGCCAGTTACAAAGTCAATATTCAGAAATCAAAGGCATTTTTGGACACTGGCAATGAAATATTAGAAACAGAAATCAGGATAAAATCCCATTCGATATAGCAATAATAAAAATAAAGTATCTAATAATAAATTTAAAGAAAGAGGTAAAAGACTTGTACTAAAAAATTATACAACACTGAAGAAATTAAGGAAGACAAAAATAAATGGAAACATATACCATGTTCATGGATCGGAAGAACTAACATAATCAAAATGGCCATACTACCCAAAGTAATTTCAAAGATTGAAAGGTCATTTACAGGTTCAAAGAAATTCCTATTAAAATAACAATAACACATTTCAAAGATATAGAACAAATATTTCAAAAATTCATACAGAACCATAGATGACCTAGCATAGCAGCAGGATTTTGAGAAAGAAGAACAAAGTCAGAGGGATCACAATAGCTGACATCAAACTGTATTACAAGGCCACAGTAACCAAAACAGTCTTGTACTGGCATAAGAAGGGACACATAGATCAATGGAACAGAATAGAGAGCCCAGAAATAAACCCAAGTCTCTACAATCAATTAATATTCATCAAAGGGGGCAGAAGCATAAAATGGAGTAAACAAATGGCATTGGGATATGTGGACAGGTACATGCAAATATATGAAACTTGACCACCAACTTACATCATACACAAAAAATAAACTCAAGATTAATAAAAGACTTAAATATAAGTCATGATACCATAAAAGTCCTAGAGGAGAACATAGGCAGGAAAATCTCAGATATTCCACTCAGCATATTTTTACTGATATGTCCCCTGGAGTAATGAACATAAAGGAAGAATAAACAAATGAAAGCTAACCAAAATAAAAACCTTTTGCATAGCTAAAGAAAACATCAGTAAATGAGAAAGGCACCAACTTTATGGGGAAAATATTTACAAATGATATTTCAGACAAGGTATTTCAAAATATATAAATAATTCACCTCCACTCCAGGAAGACAAACAACCCAATTAAAAAGGGGGCAAAAGAGTTGAACAGACACTTCTCCAAGGAGGACATACAGAGGGCCCAGAGACATATGAAAGGATGCTCAGCATCACTAGCTATCAGAGAGATGCAAAATAAAACTACAATGAGATATCACTTCACACCATTCAGAATGGCCATCATGAACAAATACACATACATGTGCTGGCAAGGTTATGGAGAAAGGAGAACCCTTGTACACTGTTGGTGGGAATGCAGACTGGTGCAACCACTGTGAAAAATGGTATGGAATTTTCTCAAGAAACTAAAAATGGAACTGCCTTTGACCCAGCTATTCCACTGCTGGGATTATATCCTAAGAATCCTAAAGCACCATTCAAAAGATCCTGGGCATCTCAATGTTCATCGCAGCACAGTTTATAATAGCCAAGTGTTGGAAGCAACCTAAGTGCCCATCAGTGAATGAGTAGATCAAAAAACTATGATTTATTTTTGCAATGGAATACTACACACCAGTAAGAATGGAACTCCTACCCTTCATGATAGCATGTATGAATTTGAAGAGCATTATGGTAAGTACAATAATCAGGCAGTGAAAGACAATACTATATGATCTGACCTATATGTGGAACCTAATCAACAAAACAATCAAGCAAAATATAACCAGAGACATTGAAATAAAGAACAAACAGACAGTAACTAGAGGAGAGGGGGAAAGGGTCATCAAGGAATATGTATAAAGGGCACACATATAAAGGACACATGTATAGGACACAAGGAACATGTATAAAGGACACAAAGCTAAAGTGGGTAGGACCAAGGGAGGTGGAGATGTGTTTAGCGGGGTAGGGGGAAATGGAGACAACTGTACTTGCACAACAGTTAAAAAATAATAAAAATAGAAGTAGTAAGAACCAGGGCCTTTATTCACCTTCCTGTCCTCCTTTCTCCAACCACGTGTGCACCTTGTCCCCTTTCGGGACTTCCTGTTTGGGTCCTCACTACCCCCCTTCTCCTTCACCAAATGGCTCTTCAGCGACACTGACCATTTTGCAACTATAGCCATGTGATCAATGACTTACTCTATGACTTACACTTCAACAGTAAGAGCCCTGAGACCAGGAACATGTACTTTTCTGTGTTCCAGGTAGTAGATCTGCCAATTGAACAAACACAAACTCTACTGGGGAACAAGAGGTGTGCGGGAGCCCTGGCATAAAGCAGGCTGGATGGACAGTGTCTGGCCCAGTGAACCTTGCATTGGGGTCCCAGGTAAATCCAAATGGGCTCTGGTCACCTGAGGTAGGACTCCAACAAAGCCGTTTGCAATTTTACAGCTCTGACTGGAAGCCCACCCTAGTTGTAATGATACCAAAGCTATAATAGTCTCTGAAGTCCTAAATAAATCTAATTATACCCCTAGAAACAGGAAATAGGAAAGGGATGTTAGAAATATGGTTTTCTTGACATTTTAAGCTCAGAGTACCTTAAGTGAGTCTTCTTTTATAATGTGCATCAAAACTCATATTTCCCTGCTAGATGTGTAAGAGGGATAATCCAGCAGAGACAGTTCATCATAATAAGAGTGAGAACCATGGCATGCAGATCATTCCCCATCCCTAATTGTCTTCCCCACATTGTGTAGATGGTCTCCATACAGTGTTCTGAAAACTGAACTTTACATTTTGTATAGAAGACACACCCACTTCTATTCAGTCCCCTTTGTCCACAACAAAATGAGGAAGACAGAGCCATGAGTGCCCAAAATAAAAATATGAGTGTTGTTTGACCATCAGCCCTAAAAGGACATCCCTAAAGAGATTAGAGAAGGGGAGTACATGAAACAGACTGAAAGTCAAATGCCTAGAGAAACATGAAAGAAAATAAAAGGCTAGATAAAGGCATGTGTATTTAAAGAGCTGTTTGAAGGCTAAAATAAGAGTGATCCTTTAGGATTACGGAATTATTTCTGGCTCAGACCTTGCAAGATATTAAATGAACTCATGCTAATTTCACTTTTTTAAAAATAAGATGGCAAGGTCAAGAAGAGAATATTTAGTTTAGAATTATCTGTTCATAGCTGTGCCCATCATTCATTATTTTATGAATCTCTTTCCTCCAAATATAATTAAGAGGCCTCACAGATAAAAATGTGCCAATATTCTACAAATAAAAAACTATTGAAATAGACATCAGGAGTAACTGATATATGCTAAAATCCCTCTCTCCTCACACAAACAAGTCATTATTTTAACAGAATTGTGCTCTTGGCATTTCCACCTGTCAAAATAGCAAAACCTAATCTCTGCAAAGTGGAAATTTGAATAAAATGTGAACAGAATCTCCTGAGATTAACTGCACAGAAACGAAGCTTTCTGTGGCTAACAAGTACATTCTCTCACATGCAGGCCTCAAAGGGGCAGTCCTTTTGTTTCCAAACATCTATTGCCTCTTGGTAAATACTTTCACAGCCCCCAAGGACAAAGCTGAACATTCATGTTTTCTAAACCATCTCCAAAATGTGTGTGTGTGCACATATGCTTGTGCACATGTATGTATATGAGTGCTCACACACCTACACTTAGTCCTACTTGAATATCAAAACACATGACTACATGGACTAACTACACATTTAAAAGAT
Organism: Tonatia bakeri; assembly: GCA_004024845.1. NCBI lineage: Eukaryota > Metazoa > Chordata > Mammalia > Chiroptera > Phyllostomidae > Tonatia > Tonatia bakeri. Next base: position 57,453 of record PVIA01007566.1, on the reverse strand, counting down.
GAGGCTGTATCTTCCAACTCAAGTTTGTTTGTTTGTTTAAGTAGATATGTACTAATATGTCCCCAAACATCACTACCTTCCACAAAGTGCCACAAGGAAGGCAGCACCCAATAGGTGCTCTGCCAGGCTTTTGAGTTATGTTGATCTGAAGGAAAAGACAGTGTGCAGATCACTCCAAGCCTTCCCATGGCCACACATCTTCTGGAACCACTCGTGCTGCAGAGGGTTCTGCATTTTTCTCTCCCTCTGCAGCTGTCTCCCTGTGAAAAGCCTGGAAGAGACATCAAAATGCAGTTATTTTTTACACAGAGCACATTCCATAAAACCCAGGCTCCTCTTGCGAAGTTGACACTTCTTTTCTGTTAATCCTCCACCTCTTATCTTTCTCCCTTTTTCATCTCACTAATCCATGGAATTCAACCGCTGTCTCCACACACACCTTCTGTGGCTCCAGGCCTTCAGTCCCACCCCTACCCACACTTGGACTAAAAATGGTATCTCCTCGCCTTCCTTCAACACAGAACAGCAAGACCATAGGCTGCCACATCCCCTGCATCTCAGACCCAAGCTGGCCTGAAACCCATCTCCCAGGGCCAAGGTCTTTCTGGCATCAGAATTCAAAGATGTGTGTCTATTTACAAAAATGTGTATTCTGTGCTGTTCTGTGTTAAACTGGACACTGCAGTTAAAGAATGAATCGAGCTAATGGCCATACACAAGGCACAGCGATAGGAAATCTCACTTGCAACTCTCACTCTTGTTCACTTCAAATACATTCATAACTTGTTTGATTCACAAAATATCTTTTTGAATTTCATTACTTTTTTTTAAACAACAGTTGATTTACAACAACAGAAGTTGATAAACAACAGAAGCGAGTTGCAAAATAATAGCTACAAGTGATTGTAGGGTGACAGCTGAAGGTCAAATGACCACAGGAAGAAAGTTGCTGGGATCTGTGAGCCAGAGTTCCCTCTAATGCCTCACCTGCCACCTGGGAAGTTAAGCCCCATAATACCTCCAGTTGTCCCATGGAAACACTTATAGATACTGAGTATATTATTTGCTTCTTGGGTAGATTGTGAAGATTCTCCAGGAAATGTTGCCAGAGGGTTTTAAATTCACTACAAAAATACAGGCATGAATTTCTAATGAGTCTAAGATTGATTGATCTGGGACCACTGAGGAGGATGGCTTCTTACCACCTGTGTGTCACACATAGACTTGACATGAAGTTGGGGGAGGGTTTTAGTTTCTTTGAGGAGGGGGCACTAAATGAGGAGGTAAAGTATTAAAAAGATGTTAAATACTACAACTAGCTGAGCTCCAGCTGCCTCTTTCAAATCCTAAATTCATATAATCCACCAAATGTGTTGAAAAATCAAATCACTGTCACCATTAAAGCCCTATGGTTCTTCCTTCCCCCTGTTTTCATCTGTGAATGTGATGTGAGCTGGTCTGCAAACTTCTTGCCTCCATACATCTTCCAGAGGGCACACATACCTCACCTGCACTCACACACCACACACAGACACATATCACATACAACTGACAGACACATGCACACACCACACACTCTCCAATACCTGCACACATACGCATACCACACACAGACACATATATATACCCCCAACACCTGTACACATACATGAATACATACCACAACATATGTGTACATGCCACAAATGCCACACATACACACCCTGCAGTTACATACCAAAACACACTTGTGTATACACTAAACCACACACACTACATATACCACAAATAACATACCACATACACACAACACCACATACCACAAAACACACACACTCACTACATACATGCACATGGACACACACACACATACTTCCCTGTCTTGACCTCTTCCTATCTTATAACAGCTGCAACCCTGGAAGATCAGCTCCCATGTTCACTATGATGGAACATTCTGGAGTAAAAGTAAGTTCCTCCTCTCCTCCATATACAGTTTATGATGTGTTTCCTCTATGACATTTATGAAGGAGACAAAGTATAGATTAAGCAGGAGACTCGAGTTCTGCCTCAGCTCTGACAGTTTGTCCTGGGACTTGATATAGGTTACTGACTCTGGACTCAGCCTCCTCATCTACTAGTAGATGTGACTCTTACCTCCACCTACATTCCAAGACAAGTGGAAGGACTAAATTTCTTGGAAGAACACAAAAGAACTTCAAAAAGTATAAAACATAACTAAAATAAGTTCTGTGTTGTTATTTAATTAGAGGTACCTTGCAGGTGCCTTCATAACTTTTGAGGCAAATGTCATTAAGGGGTAATACTACCTTTCCTCCTAAAACATTCTTTGGTTTAACTGTAATAGAGGGACTAATGGGCTAGAAGATCCAACTATATCATCCACTGAAGAATGGGCCAGTCCTCAGAAAGACCCCCATTTTACCTAACTCATGTGGCCCAGCCCTTTCTGCAGCTCTGGAGAGTGATGCCATGGTCCTCTGTAAGAGGCAGATCCAAGAGTGGAGCCCACTTGTGTGGCCAAACATTCTACAGCTTTATGAGCTCTCCTAAATCCAAAATTAAGCAAAGGAGCCTGGGGAAGTGAGATAGCTCCGTATGTCTCATTAGAGTCATGGAAAATCCACATCTGGGAAAGACCAAGTTTTTCCCAGTAGATGGAAAGGACATGGCCTGGGTCTTCTAATTTTAGGAAACTTCTTATAAACCTCATGTGGTATGGGCTCAGAATGAGCCATGGCCCATCAACAACTCTTATCAGATCTCTTCTGTGGATTTTCTTCCTGCCAGCATGTCCAAAAGTGTGAGTTAAATTAGCTATTCAGTAAATAACAATCTCCAGGCACCACAGCTCAGAGCATTGTGAGGGTCTTAGACAGGGTGGATGCAAAGTTTATGAGATAGGTCCTGGTTGTCCTAGAGTGCCCAGGCTTGGTAGAGGAGAAAGACATGCACACCAATTACCATGACACATGGAGATGAGTTCCAGACTCACAGGAGAGGTCTGTCCCGTGAGCAAATGTGGGCGCTGATAGAATAGCTAATGACTTGACCTACTGCAGCATTGGCACTGAACAGAGAACTAAAAGACAAATAAGTGGGAAGAGTGTGTTAAGACAGAGGGAGCAAAGGGAAAGTGCACATGACAGGCTCGGTGGGTACAACTAGAAAGTGGATCTAGGGCACTTGCTATGGAATGAGATGGAAGAGCAATGGAGCTGAATGTGGAGGGATAAGCAGGATGTGGCCAGTGAGAGAATGTTAAAATCAGAAGGCAGACTAGGATAACCTACAAAATCACAGAGTATATCATACCCACCAGCACCAGCATTACACATCATGATCTATGCATTTAAAGTGGGGTCTGTGGTCAAGGTATGCATGTCAATCAGTGCATGAATCAACCACCATGTTTGTTATATGTGTCATCCCTGCCTGCCTCACCAGATCATTTGGAAGGAGAAAGCAAGTGCCACTGTCAACACAAGAAGCAGCCATCATTCTTTGATTCTTTGGTTGATGTGAACTCATGGACTGTACATGTAGAAATAAGAGAAATAGGGAAAGATTTGAGCCAGCATCACAAAGGGAGGAATTTGCATTGTCCTTGAAAAAAGGAGAACTGGAGGCTGTGGGTTCTGTGCCCGGAGCTAGGCCATAGCTAGAAGTGGCTCTGAGTCACACCAGGACCCCTTTGCTCCAGGAACAACTGGTCTAGGGTCCTCACACATGTTATATTATTTCCCCGGGCTCAACTGCAAAAGGAAATATATTAATTAGTCTCCTTTATTTCAAAATCCTATAACTAGATGTTTATGAAGCTACAGTATCAATTTTGTATACATAATATACATATATAATACATTATAAAAGAAGCTTTAAAAAAAACTTGGACAGAGAGCTATTTTCAAAAAGTGCTGGGAATAGTGGCACACAGCTACCTGCATGACATTTAATTTTTGAGCTCAGGAGGTTGGAGTGAGAGGATGCCCCAGAAGGAAACAGGGGTGAGCCTCCAGGTTTGCCCAGAGTACAAATTTGTCTGGGCAGCTAGGTTAACAAATACAGAGATGGCTGAACATCCAGCTGATTAAAAGTTAGTACACTTCACCAGCAGAGTTTCCAGCAAAGGCTAAAACAAAGCCTGCAGGAAGTTAGTATAAGAAACTGTTTACTCTGCGTGGTTGCATCCTCAGACATCTGGGTCTCAGGGAGCACCTGAAATTAGAACTCGATGAAATAAACCATTCGAAGTAAACAAACCAGCTACAAGTATTTATGGCTCAGAGGAGGGATGATACTTTCAGAGGAGGGGTAGAGGCCAGTTCTGTGTGTGTTCTGGTCTGAACTGAAGTTTCCTTCAAAGAATTCAATTTGTTTTCCAGAGCAGGTGAGGAGAAGGAATGCAAAGCCAAATGATTGCATTTCATCTGAAAAGCACAGAAGTAATGGAATCAACCGTTACATTAATTCTCATTTTCAGGCAAAATTTTCTTGAGTCAGCAGATGGCAAGAGAGGGGACCAAAGATGACAACTGACAAAATCTGTTCTTTCCTTCTGCAAAACCTGTTGTAAAATCCACTGTCTTCATCCCCACAATGCAAGCTAACTACTCTCTTTTTCTACGAGTAACAAATCTCAGTAATTGTCTGGGTTTTTTTAATTCTCACCCAGACATTAGTGACTACATTGCCTTTCTTTGGGTGAAGTGCTCCAGCTGTCCTGAAGGTGGTCAGTGGGCTATGGGCAGCCATGACCACAGCCACACTAAGAGCAGTGAGGTGGGTGCAGGAAAAAGACTTCAAGATTGGAGCGACTGCACTTCACCTTTTAACAAGGTGCTCACTTTTCTAAACCTCGCTTTCTTCTGTAGTTTAGAGATGCCCTAAATCAGGGGCCCCCAACCTCTGGGCCATGGACCGGTACCAGTCCTGGCCTGTTAGGAACCAGGCTGCACAGCAGGAGGTTAGCTTGAATGAAATGTGCTTGAATCATCCTGAAACCATCCATCCCCCCATGTGTGGAAAAATTGTCTTCCACAAAACTGGTCCTTGGTGCCAAAAAGCCTGGTGCCCACTGCCATAAATGACCTGGCTTTCCTTCCCAAAGATTTGTTGGAAGGGTGTTAGAAGAGCCAGTGCTGCCAGCAAGGCAACTAGCTGTGCAGGTGGCCTCTCTGATGACCATGCCACATATGTGACTGCAGTGGGGTCGCATGTGGCAGTGGGAAGATGGTCTGCTGGACTTGGGATATCTCAACTCCAGTCCCAGCTACACTTATGCTGCTGTGTGAGTCTTGGCAAACCACCTACCTCCTCTGGGACTCACTGCCTTCATTTCCAACCTGAGACTGTGTATGTCCTTGATAGTCTTAATACCATTAATATTAAAGAACCCTTACTATTGTTGTCCAGTTTAAAAGTACTTCGCAAATTGTTAATTGTTATATAAGCATAAGGTGTTGTCCTAGCTGGTGTGGCTCAGTGGATTGAGCACTGGCATGGGAACGAAAAGGTCACCGGTTCCATTCCCTGTCAGGGCACAAGCCTGGGGTGCAGGCCAGGTCCCCAGTTGGGGGCAAACAAGAGGCAACTGACGCATGCTCACCGGCCGGCAGTGAGCACAGAATGCTGCAGATGGCTCATCGAAACACGAGAAATGAATATACATAGAAACAGGCAATTTTCTGTGGGGAAGCAGGGACAGAGTGGCCACTCTCTCAAGTGGGGAGCACCCCATGTCCATTCCCCAGCAGATTTTTATTGAGAAAGCAGACTCAGTTTGTGGATTCACAGTCTGGCAGAAACGATCAAAGGGAGCAGGTCACTTACAAAGATGCTAACAGAACTCCTACTGTGATTCTGGTCAGAGATTGGAGTTTTAACATATGAAAGGACTACAGGTTCCAAAGGTTTCCTGTCTGTGCCTTCAAATTCCAAGTTAATAACATCCTCCAGCAAACAGATCTCACAGGATCTTGCATGTTCTATGTCCCAGGCCTGATTACCCCAGGGGTCTGCCGTCTCCAGTCTGGGCTGCACCCTTTAGCCATTGGCTGTTTCTGTAAGCTAGGACCTGGCAGTCAGGAGACAAACGCATCCAGGAGACTTGGATTTCTCACATCTAAGTACAAAGACTCAGGCTTATAGGGAGCAAGGGTTGATGTCGATCACCCCTTCATTTCCACAGCCCTGTGAGTCTCATCCCAGAGGCCTTTTCGTGATCATGCCTGTCTTCGGTCCATTCTCTATCCTAGAGAATTGTTACCTGTCATTGGCTAACTGATCAAGCATTAAAGGCCAGGCACAGAACAGGTAGCATTCATGCCAGGGGAATAAGTTTTTGTCTCCTTAGTGGCTCCTGGTCTGGAGATCTCTCACTCAGCCTAAGTCATGGGGGGTCACAGCTTCCTGAGACCAGGCAGGGCAGTCCCCAACAGGCAACCGATCGATGTATCTCTCACACACATCCACGTTTCTCTCCCTATCTTTCTCCCTCCCTTTCCCTCTCTCTAAAAATAAGTAAATAAAATCTTTTTAAAAAACATATATATAAATAAAAATATATTAAGGTGTTATTAGTCCAATGTTCAACAGCTTGAGGGCCTGCCTTGAGGCCCCAAAATGAAACAAGAGGCACCCTATCTTCTCCCTCACCCCCCACCCCTGTGTGCTAGGAAGCTGCTGCCACTGGGACCCCCAGAGGCCTGGCAGTGGACCACAGAGAATACAACCAAGACCTTTAGCAAAGACTCTGGCTCCTCAGATTGAGCAAAAGAGCTTCCCAGAAAAGCACCCTGCACACCAGTGGTCCCATTAGCCCAGACCTCAAACCCTGCACATCCCAAAGATACTTGCAGAAAACCCACTCCCAGAAACAGACCTCCACAGGCTGAAATCAATTCACATATGAAGAGCATCTTCATTCCAAAGATAATGACCTTTTCCTCAGACCTTGAACATGCTGGACCAGTTTCAATGATTACTTTATAACATGGGTGAAAACTACTTTACTTTTAAATATGGAATAGGTATTTGAAGATCTCTTACAAGTAAATCTGTGGAATATTTTAAATATCAAGTTTCTCTTCCTAAAATGGTATGTAGGACAGAGACAAAATAACCCAGATAAAAATAGGTGTGGGGCTATCTGAGACCCTCCACATACTCAGAGGTTCTCACAGACTGCCATCAAAGTCCCCCAACAACAAAGAATAGGAGTGGACAGACCTAAAGGTCTTAGCACAAAGCTTTAAGTGGACTAAGAACAAGCAAAAAGAAGTCACTGAAGTCACTTTTAATTTCAACATTCACACAAAATGTTTGTGTTTTTAGTCCATAATATTCCCTCTATGTGTTTGATATGATGTGAATATTTTAAATTATCCACCTGTTAAATTCCTTAATGCTGTATTCACACATCTTTGCACACTAATTTTTTTGAAGAATCTGGGAAGATGCAGGATGCTCACCTGAGCCCAGGCTGTGACTTCACATATTTTATTTTGTGTGGCATACGCTGTTACCTGACTGTGTAGCACTTGGTTGGGTCTCGTCAGCACACTTCAATGTCCTGTTACTGCAGTATCTATAACCTCAAATCTTCTACTGAAAAACAGTAGGGAGGTTCCTCAAAAATTAAGAAGGAAATTAGTACATGACCCAATAACCCCTCTTCTGGGAATCTACCCAAAATTTGAAAACATTTATTTGTAAAGGTATATGTGCCTCTATGTTCACTGCAGCCTTATTCACAGTAGCCAAGACATGAAAGCAATGTAAGTGTCCTTCAACAGATGGTTGGATAAAAAAGATGTGGTACATACACACAATGAAACACTACTCAGCCATAAGAAAAGGTAAAATACTTTTATTTGCAATAACATGGATGAATCTTGAGAGTATCATTCAAATTGAATTAAGTCAAATGGAAAAGGAAGGAACCATGTATTTTCACTCATGTGTGGAATATAAAACTAAAAGCAACAATGAACAAACAAACAAACACACTCAGACACAGACAACAGTATGGTGGTTACCAGAGGGAAAAGGGGATGGGGAGAGGGTAAAGCAGATCATATGTGACAGAGGAGACTAGACTCTGGCTTGTGAAGACACAATGCAATATGCAGGTAATCTAGTATAGAAATATACCCTTGAAACCTATATAATGTTACTAACCAATGTCACCCCAATAAACTCAATTTTTATAAAGTTCAAATACAGAGCTGTTCTGATAACACATTGAGTGAGAAATTCCTTTTACTTCCTCCATGAAACACTTCTGTCTCCCTGTGGTAATAATAGACATCTGGGTAGGGTGGGTGGAAAGGAGCTAAGAACAAACACAGTATTTTCAGATATCTCAACTCTTGCCTTTTCCTATCTTGTTTCCCTACACAGAACTGAAACCAGCGAAACCAAGATTTGCTCAAATAAAATCTATTAGCATAGCATGCAACACCCAACATTTTGTAGATTCATGAGCATAAATTGCACATATAACATTTTTATTTAAATGTGAAATACTCTTTGGGTAATGAAGTGACTAAACAACACTCATGGAATCACTACCATTTAAACTTGATCCAAACCCACACTTTCAGACTATGCCTCATCTTTTTAGCATTTTATAAATACATTAATTCACAAGTGGTGGATTTTTCTAACTTTGACATTGATTTCACAATGGAAAAAATATCTTGCCCTCCCTGTAAACACACACACACCCACAAATTTACATCTACCTTCTCTAAGCAGAAAGTCATCATCCAAAACTTTAGATATCTTGATATAAAGGTGTTCTTAGTTTTTGTTGGGTTTGTAGGAGCATATGTGTATTAGTCTGGTAAATTAATACTAACTTCCAACAAAGCAAATCCCAAAATCTCAGTGGTTTAACACAGTAAAGGCTCACTTCTCATTGATGCAAGACCACCCTCCTAGAACACATAGCCAGAGAAAGGGAACTGGAGGTGTCAGGCACCTCTGCTGTTCTAGTGTTCTTTTGGTTTCCTAGTGTGTGTTCCCAGAAGTGGAATCACTGGGTCAAAAGGTAGATCCACTTTTCAAGTTTTGAGGGAACTCCATACCATTTCCCACAGTGTCTACACCAGTCTGCATTCCCAAAAACAGTGCACTAGGGTTCCCCTTTCTCCACATTCTCGCCAGCAACTGTTTGTTGATTTATTGATGGTACCCATTCTGACAGGTGTGAGGTGCTATCTCTGTGGTTTCCATTTGCATTTCCCTGATGATTAGTGACATTAAGCATTTTTTCTACTATTGATCATCTGCATGTCCTATTTGAAGAAGTGTTTATTCAGGTCCTTTGCCCATTTTTTTAATGGGATTATTTGTCTTTCTGGTGGTAATTTGTATAAATTCTTTATGTATTTTGGGAATTAACCCCTTATCAGATATATCAATGGCAAATATGTTTTCTCGTAGACTTGGCTCCATTTTTATTTTGTTGATGATTTCGTTAGCTGTGCAGAATCTTTTAAATTTGATGTGGAAACACCAATTCAAAAGCATATATTTACCTGTATGTTTATTGCAGTTGTATTTATGATATCCAAGATCTGTATACAGCCCAAGTGACAACCATTAGATGAGTGGATGCAAAAGCTGTGGTACATTTACACAATGGAATACTACTGAACCATAAAAAAGGAAATCTTACCTTTTGTAACTGCACAAATGAACCTAGAGATTATTATGCTAAGTGAAATAACCATTCAGAAAAAGACAAATATCATATGACCTCACTTATATGTGGAATCTTATGAAAAAATAAATTGACAAACAAAATAGAAACAGAGGCCTGGACACATGGAACAGATTGACAGCTATCAGAGGGGCTAGGGTGGGAAAGCTAGATGAAAGAATGTGAAGAGATTAGCTAAAAAATGAAAAGCATATATGCATGACCCACAGACACAGACAACAGTGTGGTGATGGCCTGAGAGAAGGGGGGTGAGGGCTAGGGTTATATGGGCCAAGTGGAAAAATGGGGACATCTGTATTCATGTCAACAATAAAATAATAAAATAAAATAAACCCAGTGCTAATGCTGGCAAGAGATGGGAAGAGAAGGCCTCAGAAATATCCAACCTGAGTCCTGAAAACCAGATTAGATGGACATACTTACAGAGCTGACTGGATGACAGGGAAACATACAATCTGAATAGCAAATTGCAATGATGTTTTGGGGGAGATGGCTGTTTATTTTTATCCCTGGGTAGAAAAGGTGCTATGCAGTCACCAACACCTTAGCAGCACTTATGGATTTCTGTAATAATTAACTTTGCTTTACAGGCACTGACCTAAATGTGACTAAAGGATAAAGGAAACCCAAAGGGCAGCAAAGTAGTTCATGGTGTCTCTTTTGCTACATTTCTAATAGTGACAATAACAGCAGACATTTACAGAACACGGGACTATACGTCAAGTAGTGGCTCAGCATTTGCAGGATTATCTCCTTCATTTCTGGCATAAATAGGCATTAAAAGGAACTTCTTTATGGACTGAATCAGATCCAAGTTGTGAGTTCCTTATGGGTAGGCACCATATTTCATTCATCCTAGGTCAGTGCTAGGCTTTCAATAAACCCTTGCTCCATCTTTGTTTAAAGACCTTTAAATTCTGAAGATGGTGGCAAGGTAACTGGGAGTGGAGCCCACTTCTCACTGCACACAGGTGGAACACCTAGGTGATCTTCTAAGGAACAAAATGAACAGCAAATGGTATCCCAGCATATATGAAGGTTGGAGGCCAAAATTGTAGAGGACATTGACAAACAGATGGGAAGGAGATTGTTTTGGGACAGTAAGGTCCCTGGGACTAGCATGAAGACTAGGGCTGCTACAGCCCCCAACCTGGTGCCTGCCAGTGCCTGTTGCAGAATCCTTGAATGAGAGTCAAATCAACAGCTCCCTCCCCTGCCAAACAGGGAGGATAGAGCAATACCTATCCAGGATGGACCTGGATGCTTCAAGTTGCTGGGGGGAATAAAGATGAAGTGAGACACATAAAGGGGTGGTGTTCACCCACGGAGACTGTGGATGCCAGCTGGGTCATTACCAGAGAAATTGGGGAGCTGGGAGATGCCTAGAAAAGGGAAAAGAGTTAGGCCATGACAAACCTTGACATGAATACTCTCTGGTCTGGCTGGAAAGTTTTGCTGTATGAGAGGCCTGGGCACTTGTTGGGGGTGGTGGGCTTGAGTAGGGGGATTTTGTTCAGGAGGCTCTTGGTGGCTGTTTGAAGAACTCTTGTGCAGCAGACACCCCCACCCTGTCAGCCACAACCTCAGCCACACCCCCAGCCAGCCCCACTGAGGTGGCCTTAGCCACACACAGGTCCTGCCACCACAACATTGCATGCCCACCCCTGCCACCTCCAAGGATGCACCCCTGCCCCCATCACCACAGCCTTGGCAGCAAACCCTGCCCCATGAGACCAGACTGGATCCCTAAGAGAAAGGAGGAGGTGCATCCCGCAGAGAAGAGCAGAAGGGCCCAGGTTATTAGCAGTCTCCAGGAACACTTAACTCAGTGGTGGAGCTGAACTACCCTGGAGAGACTTTGAGAGTGCCTAGCACCTAGGACAGGAAAGAGCGAGAAGGTGGTATGCGAGTTGCCCTTAATAAGTGCACCTCAAAGACAGCACAGCTGGTGAATTGAAGGCACTGGCCTGGCGCAAAAGGGTACTGGGGGCCCAACAGTGAATGGAGGAACTGGGCTGGAGTCTGGGCACTGTGCAGAGTGTAGCCCCACACTGGCACCCATCGTTGCACAACCATAGGAAGCGAGAAAAGCAAAACCCAATTCCCTCAGCCTGCTGCAGCCAGGAAGACAAGAAGAACTCCTTTGGCCAGTTTAAAGTCAGCAGGAGGCTTGTCTTTCTTTCTTTTCTTTTTTTAAATGTTTACCCAAGTGACACAATAAGACTTGGTGCTGTGAAAGGACCAGAGTCAGACCCAAAGACGAATCATAAGGATAATCCCAACAACTGAGAAACTGACACAAATTTCACTTTACCATTCCAGAGAACTTGCATGTTATTGTTTATTTGTATTATTATTATTTTTTCATTATTTTTACTTCTTTTATCTTATTAGTATTTTTTATTTCTCTTCTTTCTGTTTAGTATTCTCTGTTTTATTTGTTTAATTGCATTGTTTGACTGGTTTTCCTTGTTCTCTCTTTCATAGTGTATTTTTAATTTTCCTTCTTTCACTTCACTTGTGTTCCAGTAGCACACTACTCTAGGTCTAATACTTCCTATTATTGTTATTCAGATCATATAGTTTCTGTCATATGATTGTTGTTGCAGTATTATTGTAAACAATTGTTACTTCATATAATTGTAAACATTTCACAGCACAACTCTCAGATCTTACCCCATTTCACTCTCTTCTGGAACTTTATTACTATTGTGATTAACTCTATTCTCTCACACATTATGCCTATTTTCTATCCTTTACTCTCACTACTTCTCATAATCTGATCTTCCACAGCTTCACTGTTTTCTGGATTCAACTCACAATCCTTCCCCCCAGTAACAAGAGTCTTATCTCTTTTCACTCTTTCTAAAAAGGGGCTAGTTGGGTGAAATATCACAGTTAACACTATACTTATCCAAAGGATCTCCTCTCTCTTCTCTACAGATTGGTACTTTAAATCCCATAGAATACACTCCCACTGTCTTAATCCATATTGCCTTCCCCCTCTAACTGATCACATAAAAGAGGAGGTGGAAGCTGTGAACACCAATATACCTCATGGAAGAGATAACCCACCAACAAAAGAACCACCAGCAGATAACAAAGGAAGATGGTGGTGAGTGAATGGAAGCCACACTAACCTCTACCAAGGACCAAACTGGAATTATAACTAAACAGTGGAGCAATTATTCAGGAAAAAAAAAAAAAAAAACACTGAACAATAGCAAGGGAGAAGCCTCAAAACCTCAGGCAGACAGAAGAACCAGCTTTGATACAACCTGTCAGCACCTGCACAACAGCATACAAGACGTGGTTGGTGGAGTGACCCTCAGTTAACCAGCCACAGGGAAGGACCCACCAAAGATCCAACAACAATCAAAACCCAATACATCCAGAGAGCCAACATAAATGACAGCCCAAGAGCAGCAAGTCCAGGAGATCAAGGAGACCACACCACTGAAACTCACAGCTCTGCTACCATAGAAGTTCACACCACAAACTCAGGTAGACAGAACAGACCAATTTTAACAACAGAAGCTAATGAAAAGTGTCTCTCAAATAATGGGAAGACAAAGAAACAAATCCCCAGTGAAAGGAAAGGAGGAAGCCTCAGAAAGAATGCTAAATGAGATAGAGGCAAGTCAACTATCAGATATTGAGTCAAAGCAATGGTTATAAGGAAGCTAAATGAGCTCACTGAGAATTACCAAAATACAGGGAAACTACAATGATACAATGAACTCACTGCAAACTATATCAACAAGAAAAAGGAAATAGAAAATATCAACAAGGGCCAAGAGGAATGAAGAATACAATTTCTGAACTGAAAAATGCAGAAGGAATCAAAAGCAAGCTAGATGAACCCAAGGATTGAATCATTAAGCTGGAGGACATGGTAGGAAAAAAAAAACACACCCAGAAACAACAATAAAAAGGAAAAGACTTCAGAAAGAACAAAGAAGTGTTAGGGGACTTGCAGGACAACATAAAATGTAATAATATCCATATAATAGGGATACCAGAAGGAGAAGAAGAAAAGCAAGGGATAGAACATCTGTTTGAAAAAATAATGATGAAAAACTTCCCTAATTTAGTGAGAGAGTCACACAATCCAGGAAACACAGAGAGTCCCAATCAAGAAGAATACAAAGAGGCCCACTTCAAGACACATCATAATTAAAATGGCTAAATTCTAAGACAAAGAGAGAATCTTAAAGGCAGTGAGGGAGTAACAGGAAATAACATACAAGGGAGCCCTGATAAGACTAGCAGCTGACTTCTCAATGGAAGTGAGAAGGGATTGGCAAGGAATATTCCAAGTAATGAAAAACAAAGGCCTACAACCAAGACTACTTTATCCACCAAGGCTCTCAATCAAAATGGAAGGCCAAATGGGGAGTTTCCCAGACAAAAGAAGGCTCAAGGAATATACCTTCTCCAAAACAGCACTGCAAGACATGCTAAAGGGTCTGCTTTAAGAAGAGGATAAAAAAAGTGAGCAAGAGAGAGTAACACAGGTACAAAGGAAGTAAAATGGCAATGAATAAGTACCTATCAACAATAACCTTACACATAAATGGATTAAATGCTCCAATTAAAAAACATAGAATAGCTGAATGAATAAGAAATCTTGACCCACAAGAGACCCACCTCAGAACAAAAGAACTACACAGACTGATAGTGAAAGTTTGGAAAAAATGTTACAAGCAAAGAGACAGGGGAAGAAAGCTGGGGTAGCAATACTCAGATCAGACAAAATAGACTTTAAAAAAAGAGACCCAGTAGGTCACTTCACTCTCAAGGGAAGAATCCATTAAGAAAACAAAACATTGTAAATATATATGCACCCAACATAGGAGCACCCAAATACATAAAGAAAATCTGGGATGACTTCAACAAAGATATTGACAGCAGCACAATTATAGTAGGAAATTTTAATACCCCACTGTCAAAAATGAACAGATCATCCAAACAAAATATCAACAAACATATTACAGCAATGTACATTGTCCTAGATGAAATGGACTTAACTGATATATATAGAGCTTTTCATCCCAAAGAAGCAAAATACACATTCTTTTCAAATGTATGTGGAACATTTTCAAAGATTGACCACATGATAGGACACAAAACAAGCCTCAACAAATCTAAGAAAATTGAAATCATATCAAGTATTTTCTCTGACCACAAGGGACTGAAACTAGAAACCAACCTCAAGGAAAAAAACTCAAAAACACTCAAACTCCTGGAGATTGAATAGCATGCTACTAAATAATGGGTTAAGAATAAGAACAAAGAAGAAATCAAAAACTTTCTGGAAACAAATGAAAATGAACTCACAACAACCCAAAACTTATGGGACACAGTGAAGGCAGTCCTTAGAGAATAGTTCATAGTGATTCAAGCCTGCCTAAAAAAGATAGAAACATTTCAAATAAACAACCTAACCCTACACCTACAAGAACTGGAAGAACAGCAACAAACAAAGCCCAGAGCAAGTAGAAGGAAGGAAATAACCAAGATCAGAGCACAATTAAATGACTTAGAGACTAAAAGCACAATTATAAGGATCAATAAATCCAAGAGCTGGTTCTTTGAAAAGATAAACAAAATCAACAAGCCTTTAAGTAGACTCGTCAAGAAAGAGAGAGGACCCAAATAAAAACAATCAGAAACCAAAGAAGAGGGATTACAACTGATACCACAGAAATACAAAGGATTGCAAGGAATTACTATGAACAACTATATGCCAAGAAATTTGAAAACCTAGGTGAAATGAACAAATTTCTAGAAAAATATAATCTTCTAAAACTGAATGAAGAAGAAGCAGAAAGCCTCAACAGACCAATAACAGCTGATGAAATTGAACAAGTAATCAAAAAACTCCTAGCACAAAAAAGCTCTGAACTGAAGTTTCACAGGAGAATTTCAGCAGGGTTTGATAGTTATGAGCTGGTTAACAATGTCAATCTACTTCTCAGCCTTGAACCATTGTTAAACTTGTTTCATGCACTTTTAAAGAAGTTCATAGTGTTTTATTCTATTTTATCTTTTACTAAGAATGCTAAAAACAACAGAGTATTTCACAGCAAGTCATTAAGAAAACGTTGTCTTCTTTAAGCAGCATTACAATGTTGTAAAGTGAGTGTTTTCAAATAAACAGGGGACAGCATCTCGAATACTGAAAGTTAAAAGTTTCCATCCTTTTTAAAATTTGAAGATTCATAGTATATAAAAAAAAGACTTCTCAAGCTTATCACTTTTCTCAGCAAAATTCTCTGAATCCATTTACTCAACCTAAGAAACAGGTATATTGATGAACACTCATTAGGGAAAGACTATTCACTTTAGCAGAAAAGCTGAATTACATAGTGTCAGTAAAAAGTATATACAATTTGAATGTTGATAAGAAATCTACAAATATTGGTGGTTCTTTTAGACAAGTTGTAATCCAAAAATGCACTTGTAGGTTGTTGATGGGATTTTAGAATATGTTTTCCCATTAATGCAAATTTATAAATGATGGTCAGTGTCAGTTGTGTGACAAGTAGAAAGGCATTTGGCCAGTTTCAATCCTTGATCAACAGCTCATCTGAGTACTCACAGGTTCTCCCTCCTGGGCACAAGGCAGAAGGACAAGATACCCTGTTTGTTATTAATGGGTCACATCCCAGCATGTTGAATTATATAAAATAATATTCAGCCACAAAGACACAACCTAATGAGTAAGGCCAGAGGTGAAATGGAAACCTGTTTATTTTGATCCTTTCCCTCTCAGGCCCGTGGGACCCTCATACTACAGCAATGGGGATGGGTATTTGTATTAGTTGCTCAAGCTGCAAAACAAAGGCCCAAGCAAGGGGGCTTACACAACATAAATGTATTGTCTCTAGAGCTGGAAGTCCAGAATCAAGGAATCCACATGGTTGCTCCCTCCTAAGGCCTCTCTCCTTGGCATGAAGACAGCTGCCTTCTCCCAGTGTCCTCACATGGTCACTTCTCTCTGTGTGTTTATGTCCTAATCTCTCCTTACAAGGACACCAGCCACAATGGATCAGGGCCCACCCTGATGACTTCATTTCACCTCCATTAACTCTTAAAGGCCCTTTCTCCAAATAATGTCAAATCCTGAGGTGCTAGTGGCTAAGACTTCGACACATAAATTTGGGAAGGGGGTAGGGAGTGGGGCACAATTTCTTTCATGACAGGGCTCATCCTTTTTCAGAATAGAGAAGCAAAACAAAAACAAACATTTGTCTCCAAGGCTCAAAGCAAAACTGGATAAGTGCAGGACTTCTTAGCGTGGGGAGGAAGCCTCCTAAATGGCAGGGAGCCCCAAGCCTGTGCACTTACACCAGCTATGTGGGAGAAAAATTATCTATAAAAGGACAAAGAGCAAGAAAAATACAGACCCTGTTCTCCCTCCTCTGAAATAGGATGAAGTCAACAAGAACATACCTGGGTCCCATGAGCAGCTAACCATGTATCAGAACCCCAGCCACAAGCTCCTTGATTTTCCCATGAGACATTGTGGCAGGAGCAGACAAGAAGAATGTGCGAGGCCTAGAGCTACCTCAAGGTGTTGGAGTAAATCACAGGGAGTTATTTTCTTATGTTACACAGCAAAAGCTTAACCCATAAAGTGGGTGAAATCCTCATATATTTTTAAATATTTTTATCCTCACCCAAGGACATGCTTATTGATTTCAGAGAGAGAGGGAGGGAGAGAAATACCAATGTAAAAAACATCAATTGGTTGCCTTTCATAGGCACCATGACCAGGGACTGAACCTGCAGCACAGGCATGTGTCCTGATGGGGAATTGAACCCATCACCTTTTTGTTTGTGAAACGACACCCAACCCACTGAGCCATACCAGCCAGGGCAGTGGTGAATTTTTTATTGAAAATTCTGGTTCCCAATACTACAGTGGAGATGGAGAGTGAGACCTGGAGGGAACAGTGCCCTCCCACCACTCAGGACAGATCCTGTGCAAACTTTGCAAAACAGATGAACTTTGACTTTGTCAGTCCTCTGTATCTTTTTTTGCATCTCTCCATTTTGGGGTCACTTGTTTCTGCTCAGATCCTCAGATGCCCCCACTGCTAAGTCACTGCTTACATTCTCTTCCTAGTCAAAAGTCCTGATGTTTTCATGTTCCTGTTTTATAAGGATTAAGCTAAGCCTTCTAATGATATGTCTACAAATTATTTAGAAGTATTTCCATCCCAAAGGGCATCTGAAATATATGTGAATCTACACAGCAAGAAATGAGTGAACTGTAAAAATCAAAAGGTCTACAATCATAATTGTTCCAGGGTGGGGACATGAAACACTAACCTTTGCATCCAGGAACCACAATCTTGGAGACAGTGAGTGCCTGTGGGTGTGCACAGAGCCAGGTCAGCAGAGCACACTCCCAAGTGTCCTCCCCAGACTGTCCTACCTCACAGGAAAGAGCCCTTAGATCCCCTGGGCAGTTATTTCTCACTTCCTCCAATAGCAGAGCTTCTCCCATGACTGAGCTCATATATCCTTAACATTGGTGTTTCAGTCCCACTGCCTCCAGAACCAGGTATGAGACTAGCCTGGTCTGGGCCAAGTCTTTCCAGAAGAACTTCTGGAAAAGGCTTTTCTCTCAGATTAAAAAATGAGAGAAGTGTGAGGATTGTGCTGTTTGTCATCCTTCCATCCTGCATTTCAATACTGTCATTGGAGAAAATGATGTGTAAATTTGCCACTACAGTCACAGTTACCAACCCAGAGTCCAGTCATTATTGAATAGCTAAACAAAACCCAGGAAGCATTTATATCCAGATTTCTCATCCAGAAAAATAAAGCCCTTACCTGCGGACCCAATGTTTTCATACCATTACAAGTCAGATATGTAATTCATGAGACTCACTGCTGACAACATGGTGTGGCTTTACTGCTTATTGGCTGTGACCTTAGGAGAGCTACTGAGTCACTTTGAGCCTCTGTTTCCTTGTCTGTAAATGGGGATCATAATAGAACCTTCCAAGAAGGGTCACAAGCACATATCTGTGGTTCCACAGATGCTCCACATTTAACATACCTGAGATGTACATGCCATCTGCATGTAACTGGTGGGTACTGACAAGTGTTTGCATTTTCTAAATCCTCTCCCTAAAGTCTTGTTGATAGCAACATTTTGTTTATCAAATCCTTTCACTATAGATAATGTGAAGGGAGAGCCACTGCAATATTCTACCAGCCTCAAAGGAAAGGCCCTAAGCAGAGAGCAGGGAGACTTAGCATACTTTGATTCTGACTATAATATGGGAAATTTCATAGGATCCCACATTATGGGGATATCGCTGAGGACAATGCTGATCAGCTATCCTGACAGCTGGGGAGTCCCTGTCCTTACAACAAGGAGGGATAAAGAAGTGGCTTGGTTGACCACTCTCAGTTCCAGGTAGCTCCTTCTGCCTTCCCTCCAAGGGCTCCTGTTCTCAGACAACCACAGAATGTCATGATTAGTTGGGTTAATCACTAACTAAACTGTAGAGTGTTTTTGATCTTTGTGGAGTATTTTCCCATTAATATTCACCAAATTCTAGCAAGTCACCCCGGATTATACAGTCTTATTTTCCTCTATAACACAATAGAAAGTACACTTTCAAAGAGCCCAAAAATTTGCATTTTAAAACAAGTGTAAGATTTCTCTGGGAAGTAAATGAGCACTAAAGGGGATGATGCCTTTTGACCAAAATAAATAACCAGGTATTGAACTAAAGAAAGACCCAGGCTTATAAAGTTCCACCAAAACAGTAAAACCGGTCCCCCCTTCACATAAGGGGACACCAGGAAAAAGCCTTTCAAATACAGAAGAAATTCTCCTTCCCTTCCTCCTCACCCATCCTCACTGCCCAAGGCTTAATCTATAGGCAGCAGAAATCACCAGGTAATATAGGGGCAGAGGTGTTACTGGAGACAGTTCTGGTTGGAAAGTCATCAAGCTAATCCAAGATAATCTGTCCAGGTGGACTCACCTTTAGCACCCCTACCATTTCCTTGTCACAACCATCTCCAATGGCTCCACTCTAGCTCTAATATGTACTGGGCCATGGTTCACAAACATGATAGGGTTAGCTATCATCACCACAATAGCATAAATTAACTCAACAGAAATCTCTGAGCACTTTGCATGTTAGGCTCTAAGTCTTCACACATTCAGTCCTCAAAAAAAGCCAGAGGGGTTAAGGATCACCAACCAAGAAGTTTATTTGAACTTTGGGTTGCCCAGACTTTTTTGGAAGGTTCTATTACATAACCATGAATAATTATATAATTGTTTATGTCACTGAACTCAATCTCTAGCCCCCATCCCCTCCCCAGAGGTCAGGCTGGTATCACTTGGCTCAAAGTCCAACCCTTTAATCACATGGTTGGTCTTTATGGCACAGCTAGCCTCCTTTCTAAAACTATTTAAGGACCCACCAAGAGTTGCCTCATTAGCATAAACTCTGGTGTGGTCTGAGGAATCCACTGTAAATAACAAAGATGCTCCCATCGCTTAGGACATTCTAAGAGCATAAGGGCTCCCTCTCAGGGCTCCCTCTCAGGAACCTAGGACAAACTGCAGCCATGGCTTTACTATGTAGTAGTTAATTGGATGTTATTAATAGTTAAGGAACTACAGCTATGAAGGGCATAGTAGAAACATTGTAAACTTGTTCAATCCAGAAAAGGTTTATTTGAATGCATAAGCACTTTAGCTAAACATGAAAAAGGAAATAACAATTCTCTAAAAATATTATATTTCAATCAATAAAAAAATGCAATTAATATCATGAGATTTCAGGGACTAATGAAAAACACAAAAAGGGAGCCCTTAGAAAGTAGAAGACATTGATATAAAAATAAGATTTTAAAGAATATAAGACTGAAAATAAAAGATACACTAAATAAGTATAAATATTCATTTTCTGAAAGAAACTCAAAATATATGATAGCAATTAGATAACTGCTTTTAAGTCACAGTTTTCACAGCCTCAAAGGTACAGGTTAGGTCTAAGTTTGGAGGACGGGGTAGCATGATGGAGACCTGCTCAGGACATACTCTTTTTTTTATTGTTGTTCAAGTGCATTTGTCTCCATTTTCACCCCACCACTGCCCCCCACCCCACCCATCCCTGCCTCCCACCCTCAACCCCACCCCCTTTAGTTTTGTCCAGGACATATCTTTTTCACAGGAAAAGTTAGCTCCTGTTCTCAGAGCTTCCTCTAGGCCTTTAATTGTCAAATTGACTTTAGAATTTATTAGAGATAATTATCTCAAAAAATGGAGAATCCATTTTCCCTTTCAAGTAATGATCCCTTAACTTATACTTCTACAGATACAGCTATGGATGGGGATATGACAAGGAGGGAACAGCAGTGTTGTTGGAAAAGAAGAGAACCAACCAAGAACTGAATGAGAAAGAGGATAACTAAATACAGGATGTCTTTGGTCTCCAGCTTGGTTGCCTTTGTAGACAAACAATAATCCCATTAACTAAGATAGAAAGTATTAAGAGAAGGAGCAAATATGAAGGGAAATCTTTTAAGGGGAGTTGAGACATCACTGAGTTGTATAGGACACAATTAGAAAGACAAATCTAAAGGTCAAACATCCATGGTTGTCATTTGTTTTTAATTACTCAAATGGAAACACTTTAAATTTAAAACAGTACCCTTCAAGTGGGAGGAAAGTGCTATCTCAAGTTTAATTATTTATGCTTGCTTTTGTGTTTTGTGTATTTATGTGTGGTTGAGTGTGTGAATGGATAGATAATCAGACAGAGGAGAGGTAAGTAAGTGGGTAGGTAGCTAGAACATAAAGATGATAGATGATAGATAGATAGATAGATAGATAGATAGATAGACAGATGCATAGATGATAGATAATGGGTAGCTAGATAATTAGATCAATAATGGATAGGTAGGTACATAGATATTGATAGGCTAACAGATTATGGATTAGATAGCTAAATAGATTAAATCGGTAAGTAGGTAGATAAATGATGACTCAACAGATGAATAGACAGATGATAGATAATAGATTAGATAGATGATAGATAGGTAGATGATGATGATAGATAGATGATAGATAGATAGATAGATGATAGATAGATAATAGATAGATAAAACAGTATAGTAGCTACCATATTTATAATCAGTATTTCTGTCAGCCAGCATAACAAATTTTTCTGGAATTCTATCTATCATATAACATTTACACGCCTCCCAAATTTTCAACTAGGGAAGAAACTGACAACTAGTAGGAAATTAACAATTATGTAATTCTACTTCTGCCTGGTCTCCTGGTAAGCACTTATTCACAAGCTATCTCACTTAATCTTCATGATGGCCCTACAAAATAGGCATATCCACACTATTTTCCCAATAAAGGAAACCAAAGGTCAGAGGGTCCCACAACTGGTGAATAAGAGAACAAGGGTGAAAGCCCAGATCTTTTTCCTGATTGTGGGAGGTCTCCATAGCTAATCCAAAACTGTCTCAGAAAATAACACATAACATCATTAAATGATTTTAAACCAAAATTTTCACTGCAGAGAATTTCTTAAAACCTCTATAAGCTCACACCTTCTTATTCTTCTCAGTTTTAAACAAAACGATCTATGCTTTCTTCCATGGACAGCATCAAAGAAGAAAATAGCTGAAGAGATTGTGGACACATCCCATCAGCAGCTTATCTGAACTGAATGGAAAGATGAACCTCTAAAAGAGAAGATGGCTGATGGGACCTTTAAAGAAGTTTCCTCCATGGATTGGCCATGCCTATTCTACCCCAAGCCAAGAAGATTGGCCCCTCAGTGTGTTGCCTCAAGAGACCTAAAAGAGGTACATGTGTAAAAGGAGAGAATGCTGAAGAACCAAAACTATCTTGTTCCCTGAGGACAGGGAGGATGGAACCCTTTCCTTTAACAAGGGAGGTGAGGTCTTTGCTCACCAGTGATGGCAGCATCCCACAACAACCCATAAGAGGAAAGAAGAATGTTTCTGCCTCATGTGCCATGTGAACAGGGGCAGCTGCAGCAAAGCTGGTGACATAGTGAGCCCCCTGAGAAAGAGATGCTCAGAGGGAGGCTAACATGGACCACCTGGATGGCAAATTAAACCTCTTAG
Organism: Tonatia bakeri; assembly: GCA_004024845.1. NCBI lineage: Eukaryota > Metazoa > Chordata > Mammalia > Chiroptera > Phyllostomidae > Tonatia > Tonatia bakeri. The sequence continues at coordinate 34,571 of PVIA01007566.1, read as the reverse complement.
GAGGTCAAGGGAGGATGGAATAGCTTCACTATGATACCCCACAAGCAGAGAAGTTTCCCATATCCAGAACAAACTTCCAGTAATTGCACCCATCCTCAGTACTCTCTAGTCTACCAATTGCCAGTCCCCTAAGCTAGAAGCCCTAAAGCCCTGGCCTTTCGTTTCCCTTAAGTCCAGGAAGGCACTTCTGAGCTTTCTGAGGAATATGAGGAATCACATATTCCTCAACCCTGCACCCCATTCTTACTCACACTGCTCCATTGACACTCCTACCTCTCCTAGAACCCAAAAGGATTTCCCCATTGTTCTTTCTGGCTAGGGTTTACACCATCTTGAAATTCCTCCTCATACACTGTGGCCAGAGCAGTCCATCTAAAGGACAAATCTGCAGCCCTCTTTACATCGCCTACTCTGAAAAATTGGTGCCTTTACCACGGCATAACAGTGGGTCTTATCGTGCTGCTCATGGTAAGCAGGAAACAGACAGGGTTCCAAAGCTTTGCAGATGAGTGAATCACTAAATAATGCTGTCACATAAGACCACAGACCTCGCAGCTCAGCCAGAGCCAGAGGAGAACAGCATCAAACATCATCTGCCAGTCACCTCCCTCAGCCCAGTAATGCTGACATCACTCAGAAACAATTTTACTGGATAGTGACCCCATGAAGTGTTTATTACATGTAAATTTGCCTTCAATAATCTTTCCCTTTCTATCCTGAAAACATAAGCCATTAAGCTCCAAAGTGTAATCCTGGGTCTGTCTCCAGCAGAGTCACCAAGGCCTTACAAACATGCAGACTCCTGAGCTTCAGGAGCCTTAATGACCCAGCAGCACAAGGTATAAGCCCAGGAATCTCCATTTCCACGAGTTCTTTTATTTCTTTAACAAACATCAGAAGCTTGGTACCACCAATGTATGCTGTGTAAGTATAATTGAGACCCAAATGCATTTCTGTCTGTCCACACATTTGGAAGTGGAAAGCATTCAAAAGCTTTGAATTTCACTAGCCAGTCACTCACCAAGAGCATGCCTCCCCACAAGCAGGGTTTGCCATCCATGGACTTTCCTCCCCACAATATATGGGGTCCCACTTTTGAGGAAAATGTGGGTGGCACCAAGCCTATTTACTGTGTGGCCACTTCAAGAGATTGCTGGAGTATTTCTGAGAAGACTTGGAGAAACTTCTGTTATAGCTTTTCAATATTAACACTCTCAGGATGCACCTAGGTTTTATTCAAAATATCATCATGAAAAGTCTGTGTGTTCACAGATGTGAAACCACAGATGACATTCTAAAGTGGAGACAAAAGCTAAAGGGGTTGGACTAATCCAAAGACACTTAGGCTGTTCTGCCATGCTCTGCTTTTAACAATTTCCAACCTACAGACACCACTTTGTCCAGCTACAATCTGTGTTTTCTGTGGGATGCTTGCTTTTGTGATCATTCATATGTTTTTTGTACTTTCCCTAAAACTTGAAAATCTGAGTCTCTCTTGCCTTTTTTGGGAGGGAATAGGAAGTGTGATTGGGAGGAACTGGATACACACCATCAGGTGAAGTGGCCATAGACACATGTACATCTGTACCAGGCCAGACACTCTTACATGGCATTTTCACACTCACCACTGTATTTGAACTTTACAACAACAATGCAGTGATGGAAGATGGATAGTGTCAAGGCAAAGGCTCTGTCTGATCCCACACTGGTGGGGCCCAGGTGGTGGTACCTCAATGTCACCAGCCATCCATCAGTCATGGAGCCAAGGAGTCCCCAGGGTGGGCTCAATGTACAAGGATGTATATTTTCCTGAACCATTGTCTTTCTGTGTTTCCAGACATTCTCCCTACAACCCTATGAGGAGAAGAGCAGGGAGGTTGGGGAACGCAGGCATATGGCCTGGGATCCAAGGATGGGCAGCACAGGTGGGGTGATTTTCTTTCATTAATCACTGCTCTGAGCAGAAAGAAATCATCTCTAAGCTCTTGTCTCAGTGACATTTTCCATGACATGAGTTGCTTTTCCTTACCTGTCTAAATGAAGTAAAGAGAATCCAATATCCATTCTGTGCTAATCATTTCAGCAGATACTCAAGAGATAAAGGATAATTTATTATTCTTCTATTTAATCCCTCAAAGTGGATAGTGAACTTCCAAACAGTAAGACATTCTTCTGAGAAAAGAGCTCCCCTTATCAGTTTGGCCCTGTCCAGAATAACAATGGCTTCATATGCCTTTGACTTCAGGATATATTTATCCCCCATCAGTAACTAACACTCAGGACTGTGATTTCGTCTTTATGAGGTAAATATGAAAGACATGGCAACCTACCCTCTCCAATGTGTACCACTTATAACCCACTTCCCACTTTAATTGTCTTCCCTACTGACCCTGAAAAACAGAGGAGGGATGGCCTCCCTCTGCTTCACTCAGCACAGCCTACCATGGAAGTTATTCAGAGTAACACAGACATGCTCAGTGGAGTTCTCTAAAAATCTGTATCTTTTCTAAGGCATAATATCCAGGTAGGTTTTGTATACCTCATGAAAAAAAAATTTAGGTTGCTCTTAAATTAAATTTTAAAGACAATTTTTAGATGTTACCACAGATTATTCATTTGTTTGTTCAAGTTAAAATTACAGTTTGTTGTCTGCATAAATGGTCCACAGCACAACAAAGGGTGCTGCCTACCAGGGACCCCACAGGAGACCAGATACTAAAGCAAACCAGCAATTTGGTGTGGTTTCATATGTGCCATTGCCTTGTCTAAGGACTCTAGGGTCATTAAAGTGTATCATTAAATAAGCAGGGTCAAATGAAGTTTCATTTCAGCAACCTACCTGTGCATGTGTATACACACACACACACACACACAACCACGTGCACATTTACACACAAACACATTGTAAATATATTTACTTATATGTGTGTATTTAAAATATGACTGCATATTGTATATATGCAATAAGGAAGTCATCTTTCTAGTCTCTATATTCCTTGCAATATTGTGGTAGTACAGCACTACAGAGTTGTAGTATTGTAATACTATGTTGTTATAATATATTATTGTAGTATTGTAGTACTGTAGTGTTGTAGTGAGGTATTGCTGTAAAACTGTAATCTAGTATTTAATACTACAGTATTGTAGTGCCATAGATTTGTACTATTGTAGTGGTGTAGTACTATAATAGCATGGTATTATAGTACTATAGTATTGTAATTGTATAGCATTGTAGTAATGTAGTATTATAATAATGTGGCATTTTAGTGCTGAAGTATTGGGGTGATATTGTAATATAGCAATTTATTGCTCTAGTATTGTAGTAGGGTAGTACTATAGTGTTATAGCATGATACTACTGTGGCATTGTAGTGCTGTGGCATTATAGTACTGAAGTTTGCAGTGCTTTTGTATTGTAGTAGTGTAGTACTGTAGTGCTGTAGTATTATGTGCTATAACATTGTAGTAGTATAGTAGTTAGTCAATATGTATCAGTGTGAGTAAATGAGTGGATAAAAAACCCATGGTACATTTACACAATGGAATACTACTCAGCCATAAAAAAGAATGAAATCTTACCTTTTGTCACAGCATGTTTAGCAAAATAAACCAGTTAGAGAAAGACAAGTACCATATGATTTCATTTACATGTTGAATCTAATGAACAAAATAAACTAACAAGCAAAATAAAGACAGACTCATAGATACAGAAAAAAGACTAACTGTCAGAGTAGCATGGCATTTGGAGGCTGGGTGAAAAAAGGTGAAGAGATTAAGCAAAGAAAAAAACCTCGTGGACACAAAAAACAGTATGGTAAATACCAGAACAAAAGTGGAGGATGGGGGCAAGTAGGGAAAGGAAGAAGAAAGTAAAGGGGGGATAAATGGTAATGAAAAGAGACTTGACTTGGAATAGTGAATGCACAATACAAGGTACAAATGATGTGTTATAGAATCATGCACCTGAAACCATATAATTTGTTGATCAGTGTCACCCCAGTAAATTCAATAAAATTTTTAAAAATGTGCATATGTATTCAGCATGTTTAGCTCAACTACAAAGCCTGATTTCTGAATTTATTCATTGAGGTCCATTTACTGAGCATGTACTGTATTCCAGACACTCTGAGGGCAACAGGCCACCAAGACAGTTGCCTTTAGGTCCATACCATATCCCAAACTGAATATTTTGATCTTACAAGTGAATTCATAAGGCATTTTCATATATTACAGAAGGAGGCTAAAGATCAGAAGAAAAATACAGGAATGCTTTATTTTGTACATAATCTCTTAGGCATATACTGCTGCTCAGAAAAAAAAAATGATAGTAATAGCATCTAAACCATACCCTTCTTATCTATTTGTTTTCTAATTCTTCACTACAGTGTGAAATCCTTGAAGGCAGAAACCAGGTTCTTTGATCTCTGTGTTCTGACTCCCCCACACAGGGCAGGCACCCCCTGTCAGATGTTTGACTGACCCACTAAGTAATCCAACATAATGATTTTCAGCATTCTATATATCTAAACAAAAACAGAATGCTCCAAAGAAATAAACATGAAAGATCTGTTCCACAGTAGAGCAGGAGAGCTGCCAACGTTGAGCTCACCGTAATGAACAAAGGAATCCCTTAATTTCACAATAGCTCAGCATTTTTCATAAATAATATGAATGATAGCAACATAATCCATGCACACTGGCACCCCAAGGCTGAGACTAAATGAGCAGAGCTGCAGGTAAATCAGAAACATGAATTGCTGGCCTCCTATTATATTTCTAGTCCACTAATTCTTACAGCCAAGAGGTTTGCTGCTGTAAGTTTATTCCAATGTGGCTTAAAGGGATGGACATGAATTGATGAGATATCAGAATATGTTTTCCTTTTATTTTTTATAAGATTTCATTTCTTTGTTTTTAGCCAGAGAGGAAGGGAGGGAGAAAGAAAGGAAGAAAAACATCAATGTGTGGTTGCCTCTCACATGCCCCCAACTGGAAACCTGGCCCATAACCAAGGAATGTTCCCTGACTGGGAATTAAACTGGCAGCCCTTTGGTTCATAGGCCAGTGCTCAATTCACTGAGCCACACTAGGCAGGGCTGTTTTCCTTTTAATCTATAGCTATAACTTTCTTTTTGACTGAGATGCCTTGAAGAGAAAGAGTAATCACTGATGGAGGTAAGGAAATATTACATGTGAAACAGTCAACTTTGGGAACTTGGATGACACTGTTAGAGAAACAGCTTCATGCTGCTCCAAGAGATACTTTGTACCAGCATTCATTGAGTGTCTAACATCAGGTTGATAAGACATAGAGCACTGGTCCATCTTGCCCTTTGTTTCTAGGTATAACAAAATTTTAATCATAGCCCATGACCGGTGATTAAAAATGACTGAATCATATAGCTGCTTGTATGAAACCCTACAGTTCTATCTTTTTCTGACACGAAACCATCACCATATGAACTGTCGGCCATTTAGTTATCTAGGGCCCTGAGTGATGACAGCAAACAGAGTGTCCCATCTACCTGAAGGAGAAACAAAGTATGAATGGAAAATAAAGAGCATTTTATTTTGATCTAGCTCATCATGTCTGATACAAGAGGTCACTGACAGTGACTGCAGCCACAGGAAGGCCAATGACAGTGCCGTCAAGCCTCTGAACATCTGTTTTGCTAGAAGAGAAGCTCCTTTATCAGCATAACATAGTTTGAAAAATGGAAATACAGCACATACTTGGCAGCATTGTATGTTCACATGTGTGTATAAGGTTCCAATATAGTTTCCTACATATAAGTGCTCAGAAAATAGTAGCAATTATTATTATAATGTTCAACTACAAGAATCCATTCCTTCAAGATGTTTTAAGCATGAACTGAGTCTAGAGAAGAAGAGTTAATAGAACTGACACTTGCATTCAATCATTCAACCACTATTTTTTAAAACCCTATTGTATACCAACCACCATCTAGATGTCCCTTCCTGAGTGAAGTTTAGCAAACAAGAAGAGAAGTCATAGATGTAAGTTAGAGCCCAGGAAAAGGCAGACTCTAATGGAGAGAAGTACAGGTTGCTTTGGGAACTTTAGCAGGGCCACTATCCCTAGGCTTGGGCATCTGGGAAGGCTCCCTGGGGGAGATGATGTGGAGGCTGAGGTCTGTGAGATAAGCCTTGGATAGTTTGGTATAAATAACAGAAAACATGTGCTCAAAGAGGAGACATAGCTCATGCAAATGTCCTGAGGGAAAGGAGGGTGCACAGAGAGAACTAAGTGGCCAGAACAGAGAATATGAGGGCTTGGGAAGTGGTTAGAGATAGGGCTGGGGTCATAAAAGGAGACCCAGCCATACTCAGAGCACAGCTTGATAGCCCTCCTACCACATGGAACTTCCTGAGCTCCTTTATGCTCCTCGCCCACAAGAGATAACTCCAAATGAAGTCCTTTGGGCACAGAAGACAGAAACTCTGTGACCTCTCCCAGCTTCCACTCACAATTACTCAATAACTTGCCACGAAATTGGTTTACAAGGAACAGGGACCAGGTACTTCAGCATTTGGTATTCTATGGTTCCAGAAAGACATTCTTCATTCCTTTCCTCCCATCATCTTATCAGCTTTTATGGAGCCCACATGATCAGGCTGCAAAGCTTCCAAAACCTACTCTGCTCCAAAGGAGTCTACCTGGCAGCCAGTGCCCCTGAATTGCTCAGGGTGTGAATGGAATTTCTGTCTCTCCAACCATTTCAGGGCTCTGAAATCCAGGAAACACACTATCCTTTTTGCACTATGTAAGGAAAGAAACCCACCTTATCTTTGTCCCACCCCTGCAGAAGGACATCATCCAAAGATAGACAAGTATTCTCTTCATGCCTTTCAGTTGGTCCAGTCTCTCCTCACCCAGGGGGAGAATTTGGCTCCTATCCTGCCATAATTCTGGCTGGGTCCTCCATCCCATCCTACTGAAGAACTTGGAGGATTAAGAGATACAGCAAGGTCTTACTGTGGCTGTTCAGTTAACCAAGTTGGCACGCACTGTGACAGGTTTGCACAGAAACTTGACATCCAGAGCCAGTAAAGTCTATGCTACTAAAGGAAGTCAAAGCACAATGGCATCCAGCAAAGCAGCCACAGATTGTCAGCCTGTCTTCAAAGCCAGCAAGGAAGCAAATGAGGGAGTGAGTTCCATGGGCCCCCATGCTCCTCCTGTGGCCACAGCTGACACTGCTAGAAAAACACATTCCAGTGTCTGGCATCTGAGCCTGCAGCTGGGAAGTGTCAACCTGTGCAGCCATGAGGCCCTACAACCAAGAGGAGATAGGAAAGAGCAGAAACAGAGGACACCAGCTTCAAGGCCCAGCCAAGGCCACTGAGCATCCATTGTGGGCCAACTTCCTTGTGCATAATGGCTGGGTTTAGGCAATGCCAATATTGTGTTTGAGAAAGATGAGCTCTGCAGAATAGAGGAGAACTCTGTAGAGCCACAAAAATGGTCCAAGATCAACATAAGTACAACCCGAATTGCAGAACCATTTCCAATGGAGGCTGCATTCATATGTGCTTCCCTGCCCTATTTTCCTGACAACAAAGCATTTTCACATTTGTAGGATCCTCTCCCATGAGGAAGAGGCAGCCCATTGTTTCTTTATCCAAGGCCTTGCCACCTGCTCTCCAGTTGGAGCAGATGAATTATGTCAGTGAATAACCCATGTGGCTGTGGAGACAGAAGTGCAAAATGGGAGTGCAAGAGTCATTCAGGCAGATGAACCCAAACTCTCATATCCAGGAAACACTTCTCCAAAAATCTTTTGTTGTACGGAGGAGAGAACATTATTGTTGCATGAATAGCAGCACTGAATTTTTTTTTTTTTTTGGTTCATAAATCCTGTCCTGTTTCTTAGAGTCTCATACCTAACCTCAGACTAAACCCACGATATCAGTGTCAAAACAACATCAAAGAATTTTTATTGTGTGTGAGCAAATACAGAAAATGTATTTCTTTCAAGGGTATTTAAATTAAAAAACTGGGTTTTCACCTTAAACTCAACAATCCTCGGAAAAAAATGACAAAGGTACTATCTCTATGTGACATTGTTCAAAGTTCTAATGTGTTAGACAACAGCAAAGTGGCAATAGACATTCATGCACCTATCTAAGACAAGCCCAATATGTATATACATTCTTAAATAAGAGGTGGATTAACAACAGGTGCTCATAGAGGGGTCTGGGCATGTGAGTAGGAACAAAGCAAAGACTCCCAAAGGTTCTTGAGTAGATACAGGGTCAGTTGAGAGGCACCTCTGCTTACACTGAGGTCTCAGGACTATGGAAGTCCTCAGGAAACAAGGGAAGGAAGATTGATCTGACATCTATTTAAGACTTCCTGTGGTAAATTTTTTTGCCTTTTCACTTTTTCTGTTTTTCAAATATGGAGATAGCAGATGGGGTACAGAGAGCAGCTCAGAAAAACAAACCTGGGCCTTGGAGTAGGGTGCTGATGGGGCAGAAAGGCAGCTGCTGGGACAGCATGGCAAAAAACACCAAGCTCTGCCTGCACCCAGAAGGTCTTGGGTGAGTTCCCTGTGTTCCAAACAGAACCCCAGCCAAAGCAGCTCAGAGATAGAGATGTGGTGGCCTCAGCAGCCTTTGTCTAGACATGTCCTTGACTCTACCTCCATCAAGCACACTGAAATGCTGCTTCCCCCAGGGCTGCATCCTGTCCTTGTCAGTGTGCACCTCAGAGGGTACTGCCACTGGTGAGTGAATTATATTCTCTCTGCAAAGAGCTCTGTAGTTGGGAGTGTGCCTGGTGTGGCCAAAAAGAGGCATCCACACATCTCACTTTCTAAAAATTAGAATGATTGGGGAGGGGGAGATAAAGAAGTACACATTCATGCAAGAAAAAGGTTTAGAACTAGGCAGGGAAGTCATGATCCACAAAGTCACCATAATTTAGCCACAATCCATACCTAAATCAAGCCATACATTTAACAGCATGTATTTACAAAGGAATGAAAGTCCACATATCACAATTTCAAAAACAATTCTGCAAATATGAAAGTGGATTGATGGAACTGCTGGACATTCCTTGGACCATTTTCCTACTTATGAAATTGAATTCTTGTCCTCACCAGGGCATAGATGTTGAGGCTTTATAAAAGTATTATACAAAATATGTGAAACAGGTGAGGAACTGCTGGGAGGCTGATGCCATTGTCTTCAGGGAGGTCGAGCTGTTCATGGGCTGACAAGTCATGCCTGCTGCATTCTGACACAGGGCAGCATAGACTAATGTTACACAATGCACATAGTCATGCAATTCAACACCAGAGCACAAGGCATGCTAAGCAGAGTGTTTAGGGTTAACTTTAAAAGGCCTCATTCCAATTTGCTTAACTTCAATTTTATTGTAAGGGTGACAGGAACAAAATCTATTTGTTAGTTTTTTCCTGTGGGTATTAATTACAGATCTGCTTGTGGAATCAAACATTTTGTTTCTCTAAAAAATAGAAGGAGGAAAATTTTACGTGTTCTTTTTTCATTTTGTATAATCTCTTAGTAGATGCTTACAGAACATGGCTCCATGTGCAGGAAAATAAGCTGGTTTGACACAAGTTACAGAAGCTTCAAATCCCATTTCATTGAGCTGTTGCTCAGGCTGAATTGCACAAAGGCTGAGGCCATCCTAGGAGCACCAGCAGAGCCAGCAGCACCTCCCAACAAACCTCAGCAAAGTCTGGAACTAACCAGAAGAGGGTACTCACTGCTCCCTGAGTGAACTAAATCATCCCAAGGACCAGGATTTAGTTCAAATCACACTGATTTTTGCAAGCCTTTGAGTCTTCTCATGGTGGAACAGTTGATTTGCCCATCCTGTTTCTTTCCTGAGATTTACAGAAAGTGGAAGATCAATAGCCTGGAGCTTCTCAACCAGAAAAGAGGCTGTTAAAAAGAAGTTACCAACCCTTCATGGGCAAGGATTAGCATCTGCTATTCACCAACAGGGTGTGAAAGAATGAACAAATGAACAAGGAGATTGGTTGGGAGACCTGTAGAGGAAAAGATCAATTTGTCTAAAATAAAAGATGAAGCACCAGAGTCACTAAGAGGTGGGAATGGAGATAAGGGGGAAAGAGGGACAAGAAAACACATCTGTACTTTCCTCCTCGAAAATGAAGGCTTCAGTGGCCCTGATGTAGGTCCCTGCTCAGCCTCGGGAAGTACATTTTTGCCTCAGTCGCAGTTAGAGAAAGGAAGTATTGGAGAGAGAAATGGAATTTAGCAAAAATGATTAGTGCTGAGTGCACAGAGGCATATAACAAATGAAATTTTATTAGAAGTTGGATTTAACTAGAGAAAAAAAACGAGCCAAGTGTCCACAGAAGAAGAAGTATCCTCAGGAAATTCTGGTGCGGAGCCCTGACTCTTCCCTCAGGTGCCTGCAACTGGGTGCCCCTCCAGCTCCAACACCTTTTTGTCATTAAAAAAGATTCAGCAGAGTGATGTTGCCTAGCCACTCAGGCATGGGTCCCTGGAAAAATCATGATGGGTTCTCCATTCACTCTTTCTGTAGCATTTATTAGGTGCCTACAATACGCCCAAAAGAAATCAAACAACAAAAGTTATCTCCACAGGCTTTTAGACTCAGGAGCTCACAATATCATCAGGTTTACTCAAAAAGGTAATTCATTTTAGACCCTGACTCACTGTAGCTCACCCACAAAAGGATGACATTTAAATTAGAATGCCATTTTATACACTTGTAATAGAGGGTGCAAATTTCTAGTGACCATAATACTTCAGAACCCCACTGCTCTAAGGGTGGTCCATGGGTCCACAGTTTTTGTGGCACCTGGAAACTTGTTAGAAAAGCAGACACCCAAGACCTACAAACAGAATGGAAATAGCATTTTAATAAGATCCCCAGGTGATCCTTACACACAGAGACTTTTGAGAAACAACGGTCTAAAAACCTGGTTCTCAAGTACTCACAGGCTTCCAAATCACCTAGAGGGATTGTTAAAACAGATTGCTGGGTTGCAGGCCCCAAGCATCTCTTTTTTAAAAAATGTATTTTATTGATTATGCTACTCCAGTTGTCCCATTGTCTCTACATGGCATAACAAACATTTGTTTACCAAGCATTTGCATTTTCATCTCCACGTAAATTGCCTTCCTCCCCTTAAAATCCCAGACTAACCAACCCCTTCTCCTTAGCTTAAGAAGTCATATAACCTTCTATTACTGGCTGCCCTTTGAGCTTTACTTTATTCTAAAATGTACAAAGTTAAATTTAATTTCCTCCTGGTAGTCTCTCTATTGTAAAACAGAAAAGTCAGAATTTGTGTTGCTTGTCACTACCAGAACCAATAAGTAAAAACAAGGTTTGAATCTTCATGGACATTTTATTCAGATGCCAGTGATCTGAGAAGGCAGTGGGTTATGTACCTTCAAAAACTGTCTTAACACCTCACCTCAAGCCAACCTTTTCATAAGGTGAAGAAGTGTAGGTAAGGGGTTTGGGAAAAAGGTAATCAGGTAAGAGTTGTAGTCCAAAAGTATTTTTTCTAGTATTTTTTAGGTCCAGTATACATTTTTAGTATATTTTATTGATTATTTTATTACAGTTGTCCCATTTCTCCCCTTTATTCCCCTCTGTACTGCAGTCCCCCTCTAACCAGCATCCTCCCTTCTTAGTTCATGTCCATGGGCTGTACATATAAGTTCTTTGGCTTCTACATTTCCTATACTATTCTTAACCTCTCCCTGTCTATTTTGTACTAAACCATTTATACTTCTTATTTCCTGTACTTTTTCCCCCATTCTCCCCCCTCCACCTTCCTGCTGACAACCCTCCATGTGATCTCCATTTCTGTGATTCTGTTCCTGTTCTAGTTGTTTGCTTAGTTTGGTTTTCTTTTTAATTTTTTAGGCTTTGCTGTTGATAGTTGTGAGTTTGTTGTCATTTTACTGTTCATACTTTTGATCATCTTCTTTTTCCTAGATAAGTCCATTTAACATTTCATATAATAAGGGCATGGTGATGATAAGGGCATGGTGATGATGAACTTCTTTAACTTGACCTTATCTGGGAAGCACTTTCTCTGCCCTTCCATTCTACATAATAGCTTTGCTGGATAGAGTAATCTTGGATGTAGGTCCTTGCCTTTCATAATTTTAAATACTTCTTTCCAGCCCTTCTTGCCTGTAAGTTTTCTTTTGAGAAATCAGCTGATGGTTTTATGGGAACTCCTTTGTAGGTAACTGTCTCCTTTTCTCTTGCTGTTTTTAAGATTCTCTCCTTATCTTTAATCTTGGGTAATGTAATTATGATGTGCCTTAGTGTGTGCTTCCTTGGGTCTAACGTCTTTGGACTCTCTGAACTTACTGGACTTCCTGGAAGTCCATTTCCTTTGTCAGATTGGGGAAGTTCTCCTCCATTATGTTTTCAAATAAGTTTTCAATTTTTTGCTCTTCCTCTTCTCCTTCTGGCACCCCTATGACTTGGATGTTGGAATGTTTAAAATTGTCCCAGAGGTTCCTAAGCTCCTTCTCATTTTTTTTGAATTCTTGTTTCTTCATTCTGTTTTGGTTGAATGTTTATTTCTTCCTTCTGTTTAAAATTTCTGAGTTGAATTTCGTTTCCTGTGTATTACTGTTGGTTACCTGTATATTTTGCTTTATTTCATTTTGCGTAGCCTTCACTTTTGCCTTTATTTTGTGACCATACTCAACCATTTCTGTGAGAATCCTGGTTATCAATGTCTTCAACTCTGCATCTCATAGGTTGGCTATCTCTTCATTGCTTAGTTCTATTTCTGGAGCTTTGATCTGTTCTTTCATTTGGGATATATATACATATAAATATAAATATATATATACATACATACATATCTCAAATATATATATATATACACACACACATATCTCAAATATATAGAGATATAAATATATAGAGATATATATTATATATATAGATATATATATCCCCAAATATATTTTATATATATATATATATATATATATATATATATATTTGGTTTTGTCTCAGCATGTTTATTACATTGTAAGGGGAGGAACCTTAGGTATTCATCAGGGTGAGGAACCCATGTCACTCTGTTGGGGTGCTGTGTGGGGGGGAGGGGTCCAAAAGGGAACAGTGTAGCTTGCTTGGCTCCCAGCTGGCTTTCAGTCACTTCCCCTGCTTCTCACAAGCAAATTGGGTGCTTCTGGTGCTGATTCCCAGGTGGATGGACTTGTATACATTCTAGGACCCTGTGGATCTCTCCAACAAATTTTCCTGTAAGTTTTGGAGTTTCTCCTGCTGCCTCAATCCCCACAGTATTTTATAGCCAGAGGTTTTGAGGCTTTCTTTTCCCATGCTGGAACCCTGGGTTGCCTTGTCTATCTTGCTTCCCAGTTGTTCCTTCTGGTTTATCCGCAGGCAAATATGGGACTGCTGGTCCACCAGCTGCTGCCTTGCTTGCTCCGATCTGCTAACTGCTGCTTTGCCATGTGTCCTCTCCACCCCAGCTGGCCATCTCTGCCCCTGCTACCAATCTGGATGAACGTTTCTTATTTAACTTCTTAGTTGTTGGACTTCCATACAGTTTGATTTTCTGGCATTTCTGGTTGTTTTTTGTTTTGTTTTGTTTTTAAATATGTTGTTGTCCTTCTTTTGGTTGTGAGAGTAGGCAAAGCATATCTACCTATGCCTCCATCTTGGCTGGGGATCCAGGCCCAAAGTTTATGATGGTGATGGCCTGGGTAGGTCCCAAGAACTTGAATTTCTCACAAGCTTCCAGGGACCACACCTTGAAAACTTCTGGCCTAGACCACCCCCTGCAGCACCATGGTATCGTGCCACCTGAATTTATTCTGTGGCTGAAGGTGAAAGTTAATCTAAAGCACTAGCCCTCACACTAGAGATGCATCAGAATCATGGAAGGTTTTTAAGACACAGGCTGCTGGGTCCACATCAAGGTCTTATATGTGTATCATGTAGGACAATGGGGTGAACATACACTTTATCACATCAGAATGACATATAAGAATACCAGAGACAAAAGAACATTTTCTTTTAAAAAAAAGTTGATCGAATTTCTGAAGATTTTTCTTAAGGTTTCTTAAGAATAGAAGACAAGCCCCAGCTGATATGGCTCAGTTGGTTTGGTTCTCATCCTATAAGTGAAAGGCTGCGCGGGTTCTATTCCCAGTCAGGACACATACCTAGGTTGTGGGTTCAGTCACCTGTCTGGGAGTGTATGATCCCTGGTCAAGGAGTCTATTATACAGCACATGCAAAAGGCAACCAATTGATGCTTCTCTCTCACATCAATGTTTCTTTCTATCTCTTTTTATCTTTCTAAAAAGCAAGGAAAAAAATATCCTTGGGTGAGGATTTAAAAAAAGAATTAGAAGACAAGAAGACAGTTCACTAATAATTTTAAAGTGTTAGAGTAAATTGTCATTTAAATATGCAGGGGCTTGTATGTGTAACTCTATAATGAGCTCACTATCTTTTACTAAACAAGTTCATACATTTTTATTTCCACTTTTACTCATCATTCTCTATATAATAAAAGCCTATTATCTCATCATTTTACTGTCACTTCTGTAAAGTACAGTATTTGCAATATTACTGGTCACACATAAAGAGCAGTAACTCTGATTTTCCTTCTTCTTGCACTTGCACTTCTTGCACTCTGGCCATATTGACTGCCTCCATTATTTTACTTGTTGAGCCTCCCCCCATCCAAGTGAAGGTGGATTCTGGATTCACCATGCCCACAGCTCAGTGCTTTCAGTAAAGACTTGGGGAGAATGGTAGTATGGTGGGGATTTTTTAAATAATATTTTAAAAACATTTTAATAACATTAAAAAGGGGTGGCGACTTCTAAAACTAAAAAAAAAAGTCAGCAAAAATCAGGGAAGGCTACCCTTTCTTTGAATCAATATTCTGCAGCTCGAAAAATGGCTTACAAACTGGTTGGGTTAAGGGGAGAATTTAGTAAAGAGGAAGCAGAGGCAAGACGAGCAGGTCTACTGCTTCCCACCACAGAAGGACATGGCCAACATGACTGTTAATATTTTTTGTGCATGTTTACAAGATATACCTAGTGAGACCATACCTTTCACATTGCTATTCTCTTGTGAAAATAGCTTTGTCTCATTGCTTCCCCCATACTGAATGTTACAGGTACATTTGCAACACATGTTTCAGATAGCACCTAAATGTCATTGTAACTGAAAACAATTCATAAATGACTTTGGGACACACCTTGTGGCTGTCATAAGCAAATGGGCATAGGCACAGAAAGTCCTGTTTCAGCCTGAGTTACCACCTGATCTTTAAATGCCTTTTCCCACCCATGCTTCTTAGAACTTATTCCTTCTGATTGGCCTATGACACAAGCTTCTTCAAATGCTTACACAATTGTAGAACTGAGGTTGTCATTCCTTCCCTCTCTCCTGCACTTCAACAAACATGATAATGAAGCATTTTCTCTCTCTTTCCTTCCTTCCTTTTACAGAACAATTTGGGGCATATTTTAAATATATCAAATAAAGCAGAACACATTCCATTCAAGAAGACTATCAGGGAATTTCTGACTTTTTCTCTTTCTGCCCAGCAAGTATTAGGTATGAGGTGTTTTCCTGTGTCCTTGGTGATCATCAGAAATAACAGAATCAGAGGCAAAGTTCTCCCTAAAGTGGACACCTTATTTTTGTTTGACATTTAACAGTTTATTTTGAAGATCATTTTAAAAACAAAGTTAAAGACAATCTGAGAAAAAATTCACATAATACACTCATTAAGTATGGTGATTAAATCAAAATAAGGGAAATATGTTTTCTTCTGTGATCCCAGTAACAAATTGTTGTCCTGAAGGTTCTCATACTTTCGAAATGGTTGGGAGGTTGAGGGGGGAATCATGACAATTAAAACTGCCTTTTAATCATGTAAGTCTATAGTAGAAGCCAAATTTTTCTGTTCTTCCCAATAAGTCAGTTTTGATCTTCAAACTGTGTCTTGTATTTTTTTAAGATATGATGCTAGAAATTCAATGGGATTTGGTGGTCTTTCCTTTGCAAGCACAAGTCCCTGTAATAAGATAGGCACAACAGTCTGATTCTGATAGGCACCAGTTGGCAAAGACTGGAGATTCACTTTCTATTTTGATCACTTTTCTGCATTAATCTTCTCATTTTCCACTATCCCCTTGATGTTATCTGTGAGACTGTACTCAGAGTGAGGATTTTGTGAAACCTGCGTCTGTCCCTCCAGCATCTGTTCTGGTGCCATGGTGGACCTTGCAAGTCACAGTCCTGAGATAACAGTCTGGACATGGGATCACCCAAAGCAGTAGAGAAGCAGGGAGAGATTGTCAATGACTAAGTGCCCCCATCAGGTCCAGAAGCTCCACTATCCCAAGATTCTACAAGAAGTAGTGAAAGGGGTAAAGGGAGCTGATTGGACATCTTATTTTATTATCTGGCTCCTTTGAGATAGCACTGCTGATCCTTATTCCAAGCTGAGAAAATAAGTTAACCTGAAGCCTCAATGAACCTCACAAGCTCTTCAACTTTTGATTCTAGGAACTTTGAAGAATAGACACTTGTTCACTGAAAAGCCATCGTTTGCTAAATATTGGCTTTACTAGCACCAGAAACAACTACACAATTTGATGTGAAAAAAAAAAACAATGTTAGCTTTTGATTTCCCTTAAAGTTTTGGTTTCTCAGAATCATAATGGGCCTCAGGGTTATTCCCAACATCAAGTTCCCTAGTGACTGCCCTTTTAGCACATGGTCAACACTTCAGATCTCTCCAGGGCCCCCTTCTTGTCCCAGCCAACTTTCACTTAACCAGCCCTTTGTTTCCTGTGAAAACATACAACTGGCATCTGCTACTGCACTTCCAAGCTGCTGTGAAAATCACAACACAAATTCAAAATTCTCAGGATCCCAGAACCTCTGCTCAGAGCCTCCTGGCACCTCTTACTGGGTCATAGCCAGCCACTTCCACCCCACCTATTTCTGAAGTTGTTCCATAATCACTTGTATTGACCCAAAGCCTCAACAGTTAGTCTGATGCAACCCTATAAATGAGCACCTGACTAGGTGTCACAGATCTAGTGAAAGTCCCAGTGCATCAAAGAGATGCCCATTATATGCATCATGCTTCTCCCTCCCTTGTTCACACCAACTGGGTTTTGTGAAAACCAGAGTGCGCAGAAAATGCAGGCAGTTTTCAGCTTACACCCATTTTCCTCACTAGCTATATGAGGCTTATGATCAAATGTCTTCCATTTCTGCCCTCAGAAACATTCCCTGGATTTCAGCCTTTAGTACCAATTGCCAGTTTGAGAGAGAATACACAGCGCTAGGGATGCAGCCTTTGTTCTTGGCTTCACGGCAAAGAATGTTATTTCCTTGTTCTGATCTGTTATAACATGCTGTGCCACAGTGGTTGGGAGGGTTGGACAATTAAAAAGATAAAATAAGCTCTGGCTAAGTGGCTCAGTATGTTGCAGAGTCATCCGATACAACAAAACTTTGCAGATTGGATCCCCAGTCAGGGCACAAATGGGAGGCAACCAATCAATGTTCATCTCTTTCCTCTCCCTCTCTCTTGGATGCTCTCTATTTTCCTCTCTGATGTCAATAAATATATCCTCAGGTGAGGATTTTTTAAGAGATAAAATAAAATGAAAAGAAATAAATAGGGAAAGAACAGTCTGGAATGGTGAGAACAATGGAAGAGAGAGTGGGAGGTTGTTGGGAGTGGGGTAGTTGGGCAGCTGGTAGGTTTAGATGGCTAGATCCTAACCACTGATATGGAACACTCATGCCCAGATTAGCACCAGACATCCAGCATCTCTGTGTATGGGGATGACACCCAGTCATCACCCTTACATCCATGAATCCCTGCTGACCACACTGTTGATTTCAACACAGAGGCCATGGCACAAAGAAGTCAGAAGTGCCATGGTCCCTTTCATGCCCTCCACCTTGTACAACCTCAGATGCCACATGATACAGTGGAGTTGAGACTCACAGTATTGGTTCAGCCCTGCCATGAACACATTCTTAAAAAGGTGATAACTACTGTCTGGTGTCCAGTTTTCTCCCTGATGACCCAATCCCAACTCTATAACCAGAGGCTTCTCATAACCCTGATGTTCCATCACCAGGGAACATGCTCCCTCCTCTAGTTTTCCAGAAGTGCCATGCAGGTAGCTCACTCACCTCCTCAATCCACTCACCTTGCCTGTGGCCTCTACACCCAGCACAGACACTCATACTTCTTATCTGCCAGCCCCTGCTTATCCCATGATATCTGCAGTCCTAAGACTAGATGCCCTGTGGTCCCTCAGAACAAAACATCTGGGAATTCCTGATCTTCACAATTTTAAAATGATTATAAGATGTTCTCCAATAAATGAGCCTACATATAGAGATTTTTCTGGACTGTGAAGGGTGGCTTCCACTTTCTCCACATTGTAGAGAGATGCTCCATCTGTGCTTTTTCCACTTTACTCAGCCCTCAGCTTTGCCAGTGTTGAGTGAGGCTAATGAGGAAGGGGAGGGTGCCAAACAGAGATCCCTGCCCCAAGCCATACACCCAGGAGCCTGCTCTCCCCTTAAGGCTAATCATGGCATTCCTACTGATTTCCTGTGATTAGATGATCTGGACCAAACCTTCAAGAGGTTCAGCCATATGAGGCAGAAGGTTCATACCACACCAATTGCTAAAGCTTCATGGGGATCCATGACACTCACATGTGCTTGGGCTGAGTCAAATTACAGCAATGGAGAAATGTCTGTTAGAAGTGTCCCAGCCTCTCACTCAAGGGCAGAAACAATTGACCCTGTCAATGCCCCCCTCCTGTACTCTCTCTCAGGCTCATTCTCTAACCACACATCTATTCTCCTCAGGCCAGGTTCTGAGAATCAGGTATTCATGGTTCCTGATATCACCTCAGAACCAGCAGTATGTAGAGATCTGGATGCCTGAGACATATCTCCATGCTCTCTGCCAATTGCAAAAGATGCAGGTGAGTAATGTGCCCATCCTCTTTCCACAAATAGGCCACCTGGAGTGGGGTAGGCCAAGAAAAAACAGTACAAAGGCTCCTATTACAAACTGTTTTCTACTGAAAAGAAATGATTCTAAAATCTTATCAGCCAAACACAGGAAAGAAAATATATGAATATAGGAAGGAAAAACAATAAATGTATAGATGAAGCTAATAAATATTCAAGGCTTAACAGGTTGATGAAAAAGAAAGGGGACTAGGTAAATGCAGGCTTGGGTAATTCTATGAGTTCACAAGCTTACTCATACAGATATGAGTCTGGGACTGAGCCCCCCATCCTATACCCACTGTGCTTGCAAATCTTAGTTTGAGCATCACCAGGAATTTCTCTATTAATAAAAAATCAAACAACTATCCATCAAGCTCAAAAACACTCTGCCCTGCTTGGGGTGAGGTGGTACTAAAACCATTGTCATGATCAAGGACCCAGACTCTATAGGACATTTCAAACAATGTAACAAAAAAAAATTCCAGTGTCACAGACTGGTAGATGATACAAGAAACAATTGAGATGTATGCCCACATGTGTATATGCATGTGGTGCTGTGTGCATTATGTAGGTGTGTACATATGTGCTGTGCGGTCATGTGTACCTGTGTGTACAAACGTGTGTACATGTGGTTTTGTGTGTGCACGTGTGTGGTGTGTGTCCATGTGTGCATTGTGTGTGCACATGTCAGTTGTGTCCTTGTGTGTATGGTGCCTGTGTGTATCCATGTGTGGTATATTGTGCACATGTGATGTGTGTAGTGTATGAGTGCACATGTATGTGTGTGCTTGTGTACACACAGAGTAAATGCTCCTGCCCCATCACTCCACACATTCACACTTACTTTTCCTAATATGGCCCTTATGGGAAACCCACAGGCACTTGCAAGGGACCCGGCACTTGCCCAGCCACCAGCCTAGCACACAGCTCAGCAACAAGCCCTCATGGTAAAGTCATTTGTTGCAGACAATCTGTGTCTTTAATGGAAATGCCATAAGGGCCTGGAGGTAAGCAGCCTAGGGTGTATCCTGGTCAGGAAATCTCATCAGATTGCTTCAAGATTTCCTCAGTCTTCACTCCAAAACACTAACCAATTCACAACCATATGAAAATCAAATCCACAAAGTAGATGAGTCTGTTTTGAATTTTTATGTAATTGGAAAAATGAAATAATTCCTTAAAATTTGATTCTAATTTTCCCTAGCTTTATGAATTTTGTAGCTAATCAACCAAGAAAGCACTTATTTCATTTTCCCTTAAATCTTACTAATATAGATGTTCTCTACTTATGAATAAAGATGATAGATAGATAATAATGTTTTCCAGGATTGATGTTTTCTTAATTTAAGTTATATATTTACACTTTTATCAGATAATAAACAGAAATAAAAATTATTTAGCTGACCATCTAAAACAGACTGGAAAATATTCTGGAAATTTATGTAATGATTAAAAAATAATTACAATTTGTTGCTTTGTCTAGAACAGTAGGAAATTTGGGGATCCATTTTGAGAGTTGTAAAAGCCAAAAATTAAAAAGATGAAAAATGCTTTTGGGGGGCTAACCCAAATAACATGACAACTACTGATTATGGATTCATGCCTAGGAGCAAAGAAATGAGTCTTACACACAAGAGAAAAAAGAATGAGTGACTCTCCAAATCTTGTTGAAACAATAAGAAGAAATGTGACTTTTCAGACAGAACTCTCTAGGCCAAATCCTCCAGCCATGTTTCAGTCACACAGTTGTGTTACACATTCAGATAATAAATGAGCACAAAGGCTGAATCAAATCAAATAAATGATATAGGTTCCAAATTTTTAGAGCAGAAGATTGTTTTTTAGTTTTCATAAGGCAAGTCACTTGGTTTGAAGCCCAAGGCTGTGGTCAACATTCCCACAATTTAACACCCTTTCATGCAAGCAGTGTCACTCTCTGGGTGGTCCGCAATGTCTCCTTCATCAGACTCTTTCCACAGCTTGTTCTGAGCTCATGGGACTTCTTTGAGACTTTGAGACAAGACTATAAATTTTAGTCTTTGGTGTGGCAATATAAGCCTGAAAATCTGGGAGCACAATGGTACACAGCACAGATTCATTTTCACCTTTGTCAGATGACTTGTTTCAACTTGTAACAAACAATTTATAGTTAGAACACAATGCCTGCTATACCATGGTCATTGAAAACATGTGTCAGCCCTGCTGTTGCTTCAGAAACAATCAGAAATCATTTATTTCCCATTTCAAGGACCTAAACAGTAGCTTACATTTTTAATGCATAACCAATTGTTTAAAAACATCTGGAGAGCTATACCTTTCTGAGTTTATAGGCAGATTCTTTCTTTAAAGGCAAATAGGAAAATCTTATGAAGTCTCTTTCCTATAAATCCAATGCACTCCACTCTACTGGTGGAATTCTTCTGACTGAGTGACTCACTGTTTCCATATTATTCAGACACAGGGATACATCAGGAGCACATTGCCATTGCAAATAAAAATGATCCTGACTCAAATTGCATACTGATTTTCACATTCTCTTCCTTTTCACTATAAAGTCTCCTCCAAGTGCACACAGGAACACACATGGACAGACTCAGATGGTAAAGAACAGAAACAAGGTCAATGGCGGCCCACAGCCCTGTCCACTGACCACTCCATCATCTCATAAGGAACCAGCGACTGCCACCAAGTTCTCCCCCAAAAGACCACAAGTCACAAGTCTGAAAGAACCTACATCTAACTTGTCCTTGAGTATGTGTATGTAAATTTTAAAGGAAATCCATCCATACATTTGCAATCACACTCTCAAGTCTCAACTTTCTACAGATGACTCTCTTCAGAAAACAAAAATGTGTACTGACTCAAAGCTGACTTCCAGCAACATAGTTCTACACTGCATTCAGCCTTTTTTTAATGTTAGAATGCTATAGTTTTATTGTTAATTTTAAATGAATTACTAATTTTTGAACTTTTAGCAATATTTTAAATTTTATTTTATTTTTAATTGTTATTCAAGTACAGTTGTCTCCATTTTCACCCCACCATGGCCCTCCACCCCTCCCATCCCTGTTTCCCATCCTCGAACTCACCCACCATGGCTTTGTCCATTTGTCCTTCATATGTGTTCTTTGGTGGCCCCTCTCCTATAATCTCCCACTATCTGTCTCCCCCCTCCTCCCTAATTCAAGAGCAAAAATTTGCTATCAGAGCATGGCAGTAATATGAGTCACAGAGTTACAGTGGGGGTTCTAATAACCTAGAAAATTATCTGGATTCCTGTTTTCAAAAAGTTGGCTTTCAAACATGCTTTCTACACCTTGATTCAGGAGCTAGTGCTTCAGGCAAACAGTACATTTCTGCTCATCAGGCTTCACACTTTCAGTCCTACTCCCCAGTGAGAAGACACTTCTGCAACACCCACTGATCTCTCATGCAAACTAAACTAGCACTACCATCAACATAAAGAGAGGACTCTCAACTACTGTGTACATTTATATGTTTGTTTTCAAAACACTTTCATCAAGGCAGGACAATAATTACTTTTAAGATCTCAGCATCCTTCTCCAAAGTTGATATTACTGACATGTTCATGAGAAAATGGAACTGAAAAGTCCAGTGAGCCAGGAAGCATCTTACCAGCCAACAGAACCTCTTGGGTTAATACTGAAAATACCATCTTGCAAAACTACATATGACTGCACCTTGTCTTTCCAAATAACACTCTGATAGCATGATGCTTTTTCTCCTTTGTGGCAACAAATCTCTGGTGAATTTGTCTTCAGCCTGCTATCATTTTGTTTATTTTTTTAATTATATTCACATGAACCAGCTGAAAACAAATTAGAAGAAAGTTTAGAAATGTTCCCAATTCCAGAGTAATACACCAACCTGGAAATGAACATGACAAAAAAGGCTTATTTTAACTGCCACTTTAGACATTAATAATCAGCCTTAAAATCACTAGCTCATTGCTTCTCTTCTTTCTAATGCTTAAAGCTTCTGTGAAAGATGATGTCACTCCTTTCTTTCTGGTCACCTGAAATCCATGACTTCACTTTCTTGGCTCCTTCAGCAATCTCTTTACCCAAACACAGTTTGAGCAGTTACTCCAGGTTCTGAGGTCTTTTTCTACAAGCTCCTTTATCTCCCCCTGCCCAGGTTACTTCTGTCCTTTGCCTGTTAGTGAACAAATAGTGGGTGCCCATGGTGGAGCTCTCTAGACTTTGGAAAGAAGATTGGTTATAAAATTTATGAAGGTACAGGAATGTTGGCAAAATGACTCCAGCTCTTTTTCCCCACTTTAAACCCTGATTCCTTCCTCAAATACCCAACAAGGTGTTTACTAATGTCTCTTTGGCACTCAGAGAGCTCACAGCACCCTTTATTTATTTTTTTAAATTATTTTATTGTTGTTCAGTTACAGTTGTCTGCATTTACCCCTCACTACTCCCCCCATCCCAGCCAAACCCACCTCCTTCCCTTGCTTCCACCTCCACCTTGGTTTTGTCCATGTGTCCATTATAGTTGTTCCTGAAAACCATTTCCACCTTCCCCCCATTATCCTTTCCTACCTCCCCCTCCCCATTACTGTCAGATTGTTCTTAATTTCCATGTCTCTGGTTATATTTTGCTTGCTTGTTTGTTTTGTTGATTAGGTTCCAGTTAAAGGTGAGATCATATGGTATTTGTCACAGCCTTCTTTAGAGACAACTCATCCTACATGTCCAAAACCAAACTCACACAAACTTCTGCTTTCCATCTTTGTTCCTACTCAGAAACATCAACACAATGATTCTAACACTCATACCAGAAACCATGGGGCCATTCTTAACTGTCCTTTCTCTCACACACTTACATCCAACCCACCAACTATTATCTCCAAATTATATCCTAGATATATCTTTTCACTTTTTACCATCTCCATTTCAACCACCCTGATCCAAACCACCATCCTCTCTCTTTGGAAGTTATAAGCCTAATAATGCATCTCTTGACTTTATAGTCTCAAAACATTTCAGTAGTTCCCATTCCACTAAGAGAAGCCAAAGTTCTCACAATGACCTGTCTCCTCACCCGCCCACACTGATACTTGCATCACACCAGGTCTCTCTGCTTCCTACACACCATGCTTCTTGAAGCTGTGCCTTCCCAGCCCTGCCACCTCAGGCCTGGCACTATCCTCTGCTTGGAGTGCTAACCCCTCAGACATTTGCATGCTGACCTCCTTCCTGCTTCCCTCAAATGTCCCCTAACTAGAGATACCTTTCCTAAGTACCCAGATGAAGCAGCAATTCAAACCTCCATTCCAATACCCCCATCCCTTTACCCCTCTTCATTTTTCTCTACAGTGACTACTGCTCTCAGAAATAATGCATATTCATTTATTTTATCTAACCTCCCACTAAGATGTGATTTCCCTAATGTCAAGAACTTTGTTTTGTTCATAGAATAATGCCTGATACACAGTACATGCTCAATCCATTCAGTGAATAAACTAATGAGTACTATTATCACAAAGAACTATTCTTAAGCAGAGCTGTATAAATAAGGCATTGGTGCTGATAAACCCACAGTTCACCTTCATGCTGCTATCCTGCTCACTACCTGTCCATGCCATGGACCCCCTGAGATGTGAATCAATAATGGAAATGGTAGTAAGACATAAACTCCATGCACACCATAGAGCCAGACCTTTTGAGAATGAACTCACTGTTAAGCCTAGGATCCAATCCTCATTCTCCAGTTACCAAGTAAGTTGAAAATAACAGCTGGGAAGATACCAGAGCCACTGAGTTGTTATTACAGACTTGTAGGGTCCCTACTAATTTATAAATGGAACAAAGCTGCCAAAGGTCAATGTCCTTGACCAAGGATCCAAATTCAGTTCTCATTCCAGTGTCCAAGCTTTTACTCTCACACCATCCTCCATGAGGTGTGTTGGCTTTCCAGGTTTTCAGCTTCTGGATCCTTTCTTCATTACACTCTTGTTAACTTGTTTTAACTGTGGCTGACACAAGTCACCATGCACCAAGACTCAGAAGCAGCCACTGAGTGAGTGGGCAGATTCAGGCACTCTCTCCTGTCACTTAAGATGAAGGACATGCTCTCTTAGAGATTTAAAGTATCAACTAATAGTTTAGAATTGCTAGAAAATAGCCAATACTGTGTTAATATATTTGCCCATGTGCATGTAATAACAGTCTCTTCCACTTTTAAGCCAAAGAGAATTTTATTAAATGGCCTAAAACTTTCTTCTCCTGTTTTCCCTGTGGAAGTTTAATTTATAAATCACTGTGCTATCTGAAGTTGACTTGCCCACAAAAGGCCAGTAATGTCCTCCTGATAGAAAGATAAAACAAGGGCTGCTAATTTAAAATTCCAAGTATAGAATCCAGACACAGATGCTCAACCCCTGCCTGAGCTCGCTTTCCAAACAAGATCTAAAAAAAACTATACTTGGTGATTATAAACAATAATTAACTTAGGCTGATAAGAATGTGTTGGATTTCCCAGGAAGCTTCTCTCAATAACATCAATAAAGACAAGAGCTAGAATTTGGAAGGAGTTGGTGTGAGGAGATGTGCTCAGGAGTAGCACCATAAAGGCCAGATGTCAAGGTAACATCTAGTCCCTGTCCTGACTGAGAACCAGGGATTGAAGTCAGTTTATTCAAGGTCAGAGCACCTACACTGCACCTTCTGACTCAAGATCACTGAAACTAACTGTGGAAGAGTGGATGATAAAAGAATGGTTTAGGCACTATGCTGTACACCTAAAACTAACATAACATTGAATGTCAAATGTCACTGAATATAAAAATTAAATACATATATTTACCATATTTTTAAAAAGAGAATGGCTTAGGGACAATCTAACTCACCAAGTCCCACCAACAAGGTGAATTTACACATTATTTTCTTCTAATGCCACCCAATTGTACCTCCCTTCATCCACTTTCTTTCTGTCCCCTCAGAAAGACTTCTAGCCGTAGTGGGCAAGTTCAACCCTGAGGAGTCTTAAATACTAGAACTAGCTCCTTGTGCTAATTCCTCTCTGCTTCCATTTCTTCCCTCTTCCTCTAGTCTCAGAAAATTACAGATTGTCCCATAAATGTATGTCCCCAGAAGACTGTGTCACTCTGACGCTAAGCCTAACACCACTAAATAAATAAGTAACCACAAAATCATGGGACACATGGGCAGACAGAGGACTGGAACTGATGCCTCATCAAGTAAGCAGATTGTGTATAGTATATCATGAGCCCATTCTCTCCAATGGGACAGCATCAGGCTGGAAGAAGTAGACAATAGGGAGTCACCCACAGAATGTGATCAGTTTTCTTAATAAGCTTTAAATAAATTATCTGGCTGGGCCATGTTAACGGGCTGCATCTGTCCTGTTTTCCATGATGGCAGAAGGAGCAGGTTTCATTTTTTAATAGCAAATTACCAGGTGACATCAGAGCTTCTCAGTGCTATAGCCTTTAGCAAACTGTACTTCACACTATAGCAATGCCTGTTTTTCTGACATATTAAAACTGGAAAACTATGACAATTAGAATCTTTCAGAGTGTTTCATTAGCTCTGCTGATCATTTGCAGCTCACACATCTCAGTTGAACCTCTTCACTTTTTCCCTTGCCCAGAAACACATCTGCTCTTTTTATTATTGATTTACCAGGCAAATTTGGCATGCAGTTCACTTACATATGCTGATTGAGGCTTATTGAAGGCAGGTGCATACTTGCATATATGTGAGCATGGGGACACCCTTCCAGCCCATAAAAAAATACTGGGCATGTTCTCATGTGGAATATCTGTGCTCTTTTGTTCATAAACCTGAAAATCTGAGGCATTTTTATTGCTTTTACATATTACAATGAACAAATTAGAATAAGCAGAAATAATGTCCAAGCCTGCAATGACACCATATTGAAAGTGTTTGAACCAAAACCTGGCCTCTACATACTGATTCAGAAGGATCCGAGAACTGAGCCCTACTTTCTTCTTAGTGTTTTTGTGTTAATGTTGTATAAACACAGTCATACAACACCATTGGGACAGGTAAATGAAATCCCATATATTCATCAGAGTGAGACATACGCAGGCCCTTCAGTTAACCACGAGAGTTGAAGCAGCTCTAACAAACATATTGTTGTTTGTATTCGACTGAACTATAAATTCTCAGTTAATGTAAAAAGATCTCACTCTGTGACTTCAAAAGTGCCTGCATCATTCTGGTGACTGATACTGAATGTTGTGAGATGTGGCTCTCAGGTGTAAGATGAGCACAGCTATAGGTGATGGAAACTGATATGCATAATTCAGTGTAATAAATGTCTCCTAAATAGGTTTATTCCATTCCTGCAATAGCCAAATAAGCAAAGAGGCAGAGAAGGGGAAGGCCGAGAGTTTCTGGCTGTGCCCCTGATACTCCATATCGATCTCCAGTACAGAGTAGCTCACAGTGTTGTCTTTTCACTTGCTCATATAGGCTTACTCACATCTGTATACATAGTGGTTAGCCCTCACAGGCAGTCAGTGCTCCAAAAGTTGTTCTGAACATATGAATGAAGAAGGAACCCATGGCTCAATGGATTAATGCTAAATATGGAATGAAACTGTAGATCATGGAAGGATTTTGGGGAACTATCTAGTCAAAGCCTTCATCTTACAAAGGAACAGAGCAAGGTCATCAGAAGTTAATTGAGGTAACCAAGGGTGCACAGCTCAGTGGTGAGGAACAGAATTTAGACTATTTTGCTCATATCTTTGTGCTCCACATACACATTTGAAGGCATCAACTTCATAACATACTGTAGTTCATTAGTTAATGTATGTCACATCCAGACAGAGTCATGCAGAACAAGAGACTGGAGC
Organism: Tonatia bakeri; assembly: GCA_004024845.1. Taxonomy (NCBI): domain Eukaryota; kingdom Metazoa; phylum Chordata; class Mammalia; order Chiroptera; family Phyllostomidae; genus Tonatia; species Tonatia bakeri. Next base: position 6,607 of record PVIA01007566.1, on the reverse strand, counting down.
CTTGAAATCCTGTGAGAAGGGTGGTGCCATGACTGAAATGGAGCAGGCAACCCTGAGGAGACAGCCAATATGAAATGTGACTCTCAGGCAACATTATATCAGTATAAATGAGAGCCTTTATTTACGGTAACAAGTCCCATTTCCAAGATTTTGCTCTCTTTGTCTTAACTTTTTATTTCTATGCCCCAGGAAGAATCTAACTGCTACCTCTACAGTCCACAATCCCACTGTGTTCCCACCACTGTGGGAGTGTCCCCATCCACCAGTCCCTCCAATAGTCTCCAACTTACCTCTGCTCCCACCACATTTGCCCTACATAAAATCACCCAACTCAACTGATAATACAATAACTAATATTTACTGAAGGATTGGCTAAGTGCTGAGTACAGTGGTAAGCACTACATTATCTCATTTAACTCCAAAAAAAAAAAACCCCAACAACAAACCAGATACTATTACCATCTTTATTAATGAGGAATCTGATTTGGAAATTGTCCCATGCTTAAACCCTTAGTTGTCCAGGACTCAAACTCAAGTCTGTCCACATAGGAAGTTTAGTGGAGTGTTTAAGGTCCAGAAGAAAAAGCAGTACCACAATAACTGGACAAAACAATAGGGATCTTTCCCAAGTACACTTTAAAACAAATTATTCTTCATCCAAGAATATGTTCATTGATTCTAGAGAGAGGATTCTAGAGAGAGAGGAAGGGAGTAATAGAGAGAAAAGTATCAATGTGAGAGATAAATATTGATAAGTTGACTTCCCATATATACCCCAACTGAGAATCAAACTCACAACCCAGACATGTGCCCTGACCTAAGATCAAACCTGAAACATTTTGTTGTATGGAACCATGCTTCAGCCAACTGACCCACTCAGCCAAGGCCTAAATCTGCTTTTTAAAAACACACTAGTTAGCATTAAGCAAATCAAGATTATACAAAAGTGTCCTTACTCTTCCTACATTCTCCTGGACCAATTTCTGAGAACCTAGAGCCCCACTCATCTACCCTTCACTCCTCTACCCTGTTCTTCTCTTTTCCTGTCTCCCTGCCTTTCATTTCTGCCAAAAGGGATCAAAGTCCTACTTTAGATAAGTTCTTTCCATCACTGTGCTGGGTATCTGCCCTATTTTATAGCTATAACACAGCACATACATTTAGCAAGGGTGGCCTTAACAACTGCATCTCCAAGAAAAATGAACATATCACAGAATGAATCCAGAGAAGCCCATTGTGGTGTTCTCAGTAGTATACATTTGGCACAGACTCTTACTTTGGTATGTAGCCCTGCTATCTGTGGGATCTCTGCAGACACAAGTGTATTTGCCTTTTCACAGTGTTCCCAAGATAATGATGGTCTTATATCCCCTGGCATGTGCACCGAAGTGGCTCAGATGCATTGTGTTGTGTCCCTCCCAAGCCACAGTCCACCCTTACTTATCTGTGGAATCTAAAATTCAGCTTTGTTCATCAATAGGTGGCAAGTGATGTGTCATCAGTGTCCTTTGGTTGAGACCTATCACTTTACAACACTTCATTTTAGGAAAGACTGGATATTAAATTCCTTCTCATAGGATCAGCATCACCTTTGTAACCAGCTCATCACAGAGCAGTTGTTCAGAGCTGCTTTTATTTCCTCCACACAAGAATTTTGATGGAGAATGACTGACTATAAAATTTCACAAGGCAACAGGAACACCTGAAGTACCTCCAACAAGCCCTTGAACCACAAGGATATAACAATCCAGTTTCTGGTCATGTAGTTTAATACAGGACAAAGTTTGATTTCAGTCACCCAACACATACATTAAAGTAAAGAAAGTTATCTCCAAAGTATAAGATACCCACAGTTAGGACACATCTCCAAGGCCATCTTTGTGTCCTCAGTGAGGTGTTTTCCCCAGTGAAGCTTTGAGTTGCTCAGACCCAGGGGGTAACATCTGTCAGTCACCACAAGTCATGACCCCAAAGCACATTTAGAGTTGGCAGTGATGGCTGAATGCAGTGACTCACCAAGGCATAACTAGGGGCATAGGATGGGGACAATTGCTCAGGGAAATAAACAATATACTTACAATTTAGAAGTAATCCTCCATACATGAAATTCCTTTTAAACCACATGAAGATATGGTACTTTACCTAACAGGCAGAGCTCAACTCAGAGCACGAGCAGAAAACAGAGGTGGTGGACATGTCCAGGTGGACAGACACTTTGATTTCAAACCCTTCCTGCTGTTCCCTTCTTCCAACCAGGTCCTGTTGGAACACACTTGCACAGAAAAGGAACAGTAGGTGAAAAGCCAATGAATTACATTTTCTTCATATATAACCAAGAGCTTTATAAAAAGCTGAATCATGCCCTGGCTGGCGTAGCTCAGTGGATTGAGCACGGGCTGCGAACCAGGCATCGCAGGTTCGATTCCCAGTCAGGCCATGTCCTCCAGCAACCGCACATTGATGTTTCTCTCTCTCTCTCTCTCTCTCTCTCTCTCTCTCTCTCTCTCCCCCCCTCCCCTCTACCTTCCCTCTCTAAAAATAAATAAATAAAATCTTTAAAAAAAAAAAAAAAAGCTGAATCATTACCTACATGAAAATCAGGAAGCGTGAAGAACAAGGCTTCTCAAAGGATTTAGGTTACCATTGACAATAATGAGGCTCACAGCACCCTTGCAAGTGCTCATGTCAGGAGTCACCCTGTCTGACATACCTGCCTTTGTTAAACTGCTCTTCAGAGGTTTTGAGGAGGAACACATGGTCACAAGCACAGCCTTCCTGGACACACATGCTGGAACACAGCTTGGTGCATGATGAGAAAGAGGACTCAGATGATCTGAGCTACACTTTGGGGTATCAAGAAGAAGTATTTGTTTGTTTATTCATTTGTTTTTAAAATTACAGCTTATAATATTATATTAGTTTCAGGCATATAGCATAGAGGTTAAACATTTATATAATTCATTAAGTGATCCCCCCATAAGTGTATTATCCATCTGGCACTATACATAGTTATTACAATATTATTGACTATATTCCTATACTGTACTTAACATCCCCATGACTATTTTGTAACTACTAATTTGCACATCTTAATCCCCTCACCTTTTTCAACCAGCACCCAACCCTCTCCCATCTGTCAATCCTGTTTGTTTTCTGTGTCTATGAGTCTATTTCTGTTTTTTGTTCATTTACTTTCTTTTTTTAGATCCCACATATAAGTGAAATCATATGATATTTGTCTTTCTCTGTCTGACTTATTTCAATTAACATAATACCCTCTGTGTCCATCCATGCTGCCATGAATGGTAAGATGTCATTCTTTTTTATGGCCAAGTAATATTCCATTATATATATGTAACCACATCTTCTTTATTCCTTTGTCTATTGATGGACACTTTGGTTGCTTCCATATCTTGGCTAGTGTAAATAATGCTGCCATGAACATAGAGGTTCATATGTCTTTTTAAATTAGTATTTTGAATTTCTTCAGATAAATACCCAGAATCCTTTCCTAATTAGACAAGTTTGATTCTCTATCTGCTATGTTTTCTTATAATAATCTTCTGTGTATAAAGTTCAATGACACTAATAGTATATATGTGTGACTTCATGACTTACCAAATTTTAAAAAATTATTTTGGCTGTCATGACAAACAGTAGGGCCAGTGTAATGACTCTAAACAAGGAAAACAAAGAGCTGTCTGAACTTGCTTCTCACATTATGGCCACCAGAAAGTTCAGCACTGGCACAAATGTCCCAAGTGGTCATAACCAAAAGCTGGATGTTCACAGATGTAGCATCTGTGAAGATGGTCAGGCAGGTACAACATGGGGTAACAATAGTGATGATTCAAAGTTACACATCTGTGTTAACAGCATGCCTGCAGATCTGGCACAAAGAACAGGTGTATCCTGAAAAAGTATTGTTGTCAGAAGACACCGGCAGGGCACTGATCCTGGACATGGGAACTGTGACTGATAGAGTGCATTTGTCCCCACTTGGTCCTGGAGGAACCACCCATATTCAGGAACTTTTACTCTTGAGAGCATCATATTTTATTATGTAAAGGATTATGCATCAGATTCCAACTTGATTTTTTCCACATCCATGTCCCAGTCCATTCCTCGAAGGATGGCGGATCAAGTACAAGTGGAGGACATAGGGATGGAAGTGAGCAGAAGCCTGTGCCAGCCAGCAAGGACACCAGAACTACCCACTAAAACACCAGTTGCCATTCCATGTGGCTTGGGAAGAGGCCTGTTGTTTTACTATTGTATCAAAGAAGTTTTAAAAATGGCAACACCCTGGGGTTAACATAGTACAAACTTCATTCCACTAAAAAAAAAAGAAAAAAATATCTGAGTCCTTGAAACATTGGGATGAGGCCTTCTTGTTACCTTTCAAAACCAGAAATAGCTGATATACTGTACAGAGGTTTGCTAATCTCAGTCAGGACTGAGAGATGTAGACAAAAAAAATCTATGATTATTAGATCTGAGTTGATGTGTGCAATTTTCAGAAGTATTTCATTTATTCCTGTCTACAGCAGTTTCTCTCCCTAAGGCCAACATGGATCCATGTGTCAGAAAGAGCTGTTATCCCAAAGCATGGGCTTGTGAAGTCAGTATTGTGCTTTCTGCACATGATCTATTTAACCTTCTGAACAAGGAAATGACCACTTACAGGAATTAGCTTTAAAATAACTGGCTGAGATTTAAAGAGTGTGTCTGAGAGGCAATGTGGTTTAAAGGATAATAACAGTTGCCATTTATTGAGGGCTTAATATATGCCAGATACTCTACTAAGAACTTAACATTTATTATTTCAATGAATTCCCACATTGATCCATGAGGGAGGTCATAGTATTATCCTCAATTTTATGAATGATAAAATTGAGGCAAAGAGCTCTTAAGTAACTTGGCCAAACTCATACAGCAAGTAAGTGGCTCTATGGGGATTAAAACCCAAGTCAGTCTGAATCTGAAACAGGAACCTGGAGTCACACATGCAATTTCACCTCTGAGGTCTGTGTACTCCTAAAAGAATCCCTCCCCTTATCCCTGAACCTCATTGTCACTTTATTTCAAATAAGACTTACATTTGCTGCCTGATCGAAACCAAGTTGTGAATGTTGCAAACTAAAATATTGAACAAACAAAAGGGGTTCTGAGACCTGTTCTTATGGCATCACACACTTACTATGAACCCTGATTTTATAGAGGCAAACACAGAAGCACCAATATGTTAAGAACTGTACCCACTGTCACTCAGCTTGGAAATGGTGGATTTGGAATGAATATGCCAGTCTAGATGACCCCAAAGTTGCATCCAGGCTTCAGTAAGTACTCATAGGGAGGTTTTAATAAATTTTTCATTCAGGTATCCTACCACCATTGCAAGAAATAGGTCCAAAGTTAAAATTATTATCTTGTTCCCAAGACTGACTCATCTTCTTTAATGCTTGTGTCTGGGGCTGCCAGGGACATTTCTTTTCCACCAGAGCCAGAAATCAGGGTCACTGTACACTTCTCCTTCTCATGTCCCCTCCCCAGAGCTCTGTTCCACAGAATCAGTGCTCAATAAGTCATACCGACATTAAGACAAGGAAATCAGTACCAGCAAGAATTTATAATTTAAGAAATCAGAATGAGTAAGATTTTCCTAATGGCTTTGGAAAAGTCCAGCAAGTATCACTAAAACCATACCGGAAGATTCTTTGTCAAAATATCTATTGTGAAAACCCAGCAGACCTTATTACAGCCTCCAAAGAGGTTCTGCAGCCAAGTCCCTGGACATCAGTTCATCTTCTTACCCAGTAGGGAGAACTGCCTGCCCTGACCCTGGCTAAGCACTCACACACCCTCCTGTTCAGGCTGCGCCTACCATGATACCACCTGTAAATCACCTTCAGAACACAAAAGGGAATCTCAGTCAAAGGAATATTGCCCACTTCCCCCTGGGATCCAGGGGGAAACACACAACCAGACACTAATAGAAAATGACCAGGAATATCCGACAACTTATAGAAAAGAATCATATGAAACACAAACTCCATGTTTGAGGAGCAGTTCAAGTAAGAACTGTCTCTAAAATAGGGCTGCAACTCATCTGGGAGACAAGGGTTGAGAATAACTGACAGTGTCAGGGATGAGTAGAGAAACATTTCACTATTGCAGTAATAACAGTAAAATTTTATCTAAAAAAAACAACAGGTGAGCCCCAAAACACTGAACCACATCAGCTTGGACTATGGGAGTGTGAGTAGTTTTTCATTTTAGATCAAGGCTTTCAAAGATAAACACACTGTAGGGAACAAGTTAGGCAGGGGGTGAAGAGTACGTAAAACTGAGCCTCTCTTTCTGTTTTTTTTAAGTAATTTTATTGATTATGCTATTACAGTTTCCCCGATTTTTCCTTCTTTATCCCCCACCACCCTGAACCTCCCATCCTCCTGCATCTCTCCCCCTAGTTCATATCCATGATTTGTACATTTAAGTTCTTCAGCCCTCTGTTTCGTATACCATTTTTCATTTTTCCATGTCTATGTCTATATTTTGCCACTAATTATGCCTCTTCTTCCCTGTACCTTCCCCCTCACTATTCCTT
>PVIA01007565.1:0-81879 GCA_004024845.1 Tonatia bakeri | reverse complement strand
CAGCATGGATGCAACTGGAAAGCATTATGTTAAGTGAAATAAGTCAGGCGGTGAAAGACAAATACCATATGATCTCACCTTTAACAGGAACCTAAACAACAAAACAAGGAAACAAGCAAAATATAGTCAAAGACACTGAAATAAAGGACAGGCGGAGAGTGACCAGAGGAGAGAGAAGAGGAGTTTCAGGGGAAAAGGGGAAGGGTTTACAGGAACAAGTATAAAAGACACATGGGTAAATACTAGGGGGAATGGAAATGGGAGGGAGGTGGGGAGGGCTGGGGGGCGGGCTATGATGGGAGTAAAAGACAGAAAACTGTACTTGAACAACAATTAAAATAAAATTTTATAAAAAAAGGGTTTGAAAAATGGTAGTTTTATTATGATGACTTGGCAAACACCAGGTTGAGCCTACATGTAGTTGACTGTATCTAGTTGACCTGCCTCTTTAACCAACAGCTTGGTCAAGAACTGCAGTTACTGTTCTGGGCTCTCTCACTAAATTCAATGTGACCTTGAGTAAGTCACAATCTCTAAGTGCCTTTGTTTCCTTTCTGTAAAATGACAGGCTATGCAGCAAATGATTTTTTTATAAGCTCTGATGTTCTCTGGGATAGTTCTGACCTAATTTATTAGATTTTTTATTAGACCTGGTCTATTTCCTCCAGCCACCAGACAAGATCTATTCCATTACTGGTACATTTGAAGCTGCTCCTACACAAATGGCCCTGTAATGACTGTGCGGTTTATGGTCTGAGAATGCAAACTAAGTTTAATATTAACCTGAGCAAAGCATTCCTGTTATTTTAGTAAGTAGTTATAGAGCTTCTGCTCTATCCCAGACTACAGGCCATGGGGAATATAAAAAGAGCATTAAAATTGGTCCCTGCCTTGAAGGACCATAGGTAGACATCTAAAAAAAAAAATACTACTATGAGGAATCATATAATTAACTATGTGCACTACAGGACTTGAAAGAGAGGAAATGATAAGGACATTTTGGGCTAGAATGATCAGAAAGGCTTAATACAAGAAGCAGGGAGGGATTTAGATAGATGGGATGTCTATGCAGGAGATAAGAAAGAAGTTAAATCTTCTGCTCTTGCTGCTTTTCATGTATTCCAAAATTAAATAGGTGAGATTTGGGGGGCTATATACAATACTGCTGGCTTTTGTTGGCACAGAAGATGGAAGAGTAGATGCTTCATAACTTCAGAATGTCCTTCCTATTTCCTCTGGAATGTTCTGTGCAAGGATGAATGGACAACAGGTGCACTAGCTTGCACACACTTACACATGTGTACCTGCAGACACCATGACCATCCCCACCGTCCACGCATTTGGTGACTCCCTACAGGAGATTAAGTTCCATTAAGGTGGGGTTCTCACTTCTCTTGTCCATTGTATAAAATATTTATGAAATAAATCAAAGAAAGCATCCAGAATATAAGAGACCTAAATGGGAAGTTTCCTTATCTGAAGCATTCAACGGCATTAAAACCTTAAAATGGTAATGGTTATACCTGAGGAATTCTTTGATTTTTAATGTCAGCTCAATCTGACTCCCTGATCCTACTCCCTGCAAAATATTGCTTCAGCCCTACTGGCAGGCCTCTTATCCAAAGAGCCATTGGCAGAACCGCTGCCAAAAACTTGCTGGAGCTGAACAAAAAACCACTGGATGTGGGTAGAAGAAAAGTTATGGTTGAATGACAAGCAAACATCAGAAGGATTAATCTTACAAGCTCACCTTTGAGATCAGATAAACAGCTTGACTTTTTAAAGATAATATTCATTTGTTCAGTATAATACACTTCTCTTAGTGACACTGATAGTCATCTGTAATGGGCAGAGACCGAAAAAAGCCTTATTAACAGCAAAATTTAAATTGTTCACTAATCATACTTCAGTTTACTGCCTCTTTCATAATGATCTTTTGCTAAATGAGTCTAAAAAAATACTTGGTGATGTGTGTAAACAAGCCAGAAATTCTCAAGACTGTGGTCTAATAAAAGCAAATAAACATGGTTTACAAAATAATTTAGTACACTGAAAGAGGCAGTGTTTGGGGCATAAATATAGGTTTCTACAAACAAGAAGTTAATAATCATGTCAAAATGCATAAGGATCACTATAAGGACTGGAAATGGAAAAATATCCTGTAGATTCAGAAATATCTGATAGTCTATTGCAAAGTAATTCTGTCCATAAATTAATACCATTTGTATACCAACAAATTTTTGCAATGTTTATTAAACTCCAACTATGTTCAATGAATAGTTCTCAAAACACACTGCATCCAATCAATGCAATTAGTCATTACATATTTACCAAGGACTAGACTATGAGTAGTCTGGGTAATGTAATATACATGTGCTGTTTTTGCCTGTCCAGCCTCCACATAGTCCCCCTTCTTCTATAAACAACACCTGGATTCTCCTTTGGAGAGCCACTCTCCCCTACTCTACACTGTATGTTTCTATGGAATTAATGCCACCCTCCTAGTTCCAATAGTATTGAGGTGATCGTGACCAGTTTGATTGTCCATTGGCCACAAAGACTAATTTAGAGATGGGCATAAATATAGACTGAAACAGATTGGTCTGGTGTTATAAGCCAGGCCAATGAGACTAAGTTCTGTATTTTTGTTAGAAAAGCTTGGGTGAGAGAAGTCCTCTTTCTACAGATTGCACGTTGTAAGAGTGATGGGCCTGTTTAGAAAGACACCAACACAGAAGATGGAGAGTGAGACCAAGTCTCAGTGATGGGGCTGGGTATTTGCCCCTTGCTCCCAGATCTTCCCTCTCCTGCTCTCTGCTGGCTGACTAAAAATGGACTCTATCAACCTATCTTCCTCTCTGGCTTCCGGGTGGGAGTACTGTCAGGTCAGACACATTAAATTACTTATTCCCCAACTCCTTTCTATGGGGTCTCCTTCAGGCCGATTATCTCTCTACTGAAGGCTACAACTCCTGTCAGGAGACTGTTGCTACAACTTCTGTATTCAGGTTCCACTCTTGCTTCACTCCTTCATGCCTAGAGATGGTGACAATGTCCCACTGTTACTTGCTCTGATACTTCAATATCTCCTGTAATCTTCCTGAACTGTGCCCTTATCATAAGTAGTCCTCTTTAAAAAACCTAATTAGGTGGAGCAATTCCATTTCCTGCCAGGACCCTAACAGATAAAATGAACTTACTTGAGTTCTGAATCCAGACATGCTTAAAAGTAGTGACATTTCCAACTTTTTCAGTTATTTGAGCCAGTAAATAGCCTTTTTCCTAAGGACTGTTTGAATTGGGTTTTCTGCCACTTACAACAGAGTCCTAATATAGTTTGTCAGATTCCTTTGACTGCACAGGCTCACACACGACACTTTTAAAAAGGGAGGGGGCACTATTATAAACTGAATTGCCCCCCCCCCAAAAGTCATATGTTGAAGTCCTAACCCCCAATACATCAGAATTTGATTATATTTGGAGGTGGGTCTTCAAAGAGGTAATTAAGTTAAAGTTAGCATGGAGCCTAATCCAATCTGACTGGTATTCTTATGGGAGGAGGAGATAAGCACACACGTGGCCAGCAATGGATAAGCTGCCTTTGGATCATATTCCTCGTCTGGTTCCAACAGAGGCTGTCATGTATAGGAAAAAAATGACATGCTGGTTGTCTGCATAGAGAGTGGTGGGACGGTCAGTTCCAAGAAGAGAGAGGGGCTGGATAAAGCTAGTATTTGACAAGCCCAGCATTTGGTCTAATGGGCTAGTTGCATTAATAATTACATGAAAACATCACTACTAACACACGCTGCTCAGATTTGGCTTCAATTTTTACTACTGTGGCCAATCCTCATTTCAGTTACTTATAAGGCTCACTTTCTTGACCTTGAGTGTTATGAGATATCCCAGAATCCTTACAGCAACCACACTATTTTGCCTGAGTAAGTTTGATGTGTTTGTTACTTGAAAACAAGACAAAACAACAAAGACTTGATTAAAATCTTTTCAAAATAGAACAGCAATTTTGTCCCAGAAAGATAGATCTGTTTATGAGTAAACATGACTTTTATGGACTATTCTTAACATTGCCATCAGTTTTGTGACACTAGGGTCCTTGCACCTCTTCGTGTACAGTAAGGAAAATGGGAGGAGTGCTGAAGAATGTCTTTTGTCTCCCAACAATGCTGTCAGAGACTTATTTTCATTTTTTGCAGGCAACCTCATTGCTTATTAGACAATGTTTGTCAAGTGCCTATAATACGCCAGGCACTGTGCTGCCACTGCAGATATAATGATAAATAATGCAATTTATGGCTGTGTGTCTTCAGGCAAGTCACTGGTACTCACAAAGCCTCAGTTTCCCTATCTGGAAAATTGGGATAACTGGAATTATACTTGTTTTCTCTCTTTTACTGTTCACATTCAATCAGTTGACAAGTTCTGTTGATTCTACCTCTGAATTATTTATTTTCACTATCTCCTTTGCAAACACCCTAGTCCAAGCCATACTGGTTGTCCAATACCTTAATACATTCTCTGGAAGTAGGGAGGGGTTAGGAGTGAAAGGCAATAGTACTGGTGGTGACTCCAGACCTATTCCAAGGTCAAAGAAACTAACATGATCCACACTTCCCCTCCACCCCTTCCACTACTCCTGTCCTTCCTTCTGCTTGCTCCACCCACACTGGCCTTCTGGCTGCTCCTTGAACACGGAAAGGTCAGTCATCACTTAGGCCCTTTGTGCCATTTGTTCCCTCTGCCTGAAAGGTTTTTTTCCCAGATTGTCACTGGATTGCCTCCCTGTAATCCTTCAGTTCTCAGCACTACAGCTGCCTTTTGGTTCTTTTTTTTATTAAATTTATTGGGGTGACATTGGTTCACAACATCCTACAGGTTTCAGGTAACAGCTCAACAAAACATCATCTGCATACAGCATTGCAGGCCCACTGCCCCCAGCAGTCTTTTTCCATTGCTGCTTCCCCCACTTCACTCATTTCCGCCTTACCAGAGAATCTTAAGAAGGTACTTCGTGAGGTCATCTATTCCTACCTCAGAAATCTTAAAGAAGAAAATTATTTCCAATTTCCTTAAATGTTGTCATTTTCTCCTCCACTGACTTTTCTTTTTTTAGTTCCTGATACCACAGAGACAGGATTTAATGGACACAGGACTTAAGTTTCACAATTCATGGGGCTAATACCATGTGTCTGGCAGTTTGATTACATTTCTGTCAGTAGCCATTTCTCCTCTGGGGAGGTCTGGTGTGGTGCCAGAGGTGTGGGCCTGGGGTGAGGCAATCTTGTGGGACACTTAGGCTTTCAGGTCTACTCTGCTGCCTAGTAGGCCTGTCAAACAGGATGGCTAGGGTCATTTCCCTTGAATCTGGGAGCCTGGAGACATGGGAGTCTGAATGGGTGGGGGAAGCTTGACCCCATGCTAAAGCTGAATATTTGGGGGCAAATGGAGGCACACATGGAAAGCTACCTTTTATTTACTAGAGGCAAAGTATAAAAACATCGGAAGATTTAAGTCTTGAGAGCCACAAGATCAAATTTTCACCCTAGGAAGATCACTGTGGATCAGTGTGAATGAAGAGTAGTTTGGAGGTGGGTGGGCCAGAGGTAGAGTCAGGCTTGGAAGCTGGCACAGAAAGCTAAGCCATAGGTGATAATGGCCCCAAGGAACTGGAGTCAGTGGGGATGCGGAGAGGAGGGCACTGAGGAGAATGCGGGGGTTACCAATGAGTCTAGGGCCTGCAGTTCAATACCTCAGGAGGAGTGGTGGGAAGGTACATCTGGGCTGCCATGACCCCTGGCTTTGATGTTGAGGAATGAGATGGGACCATGCCTGAGCACCTCTGCCTTCAGTTCTTCTCTCTGCCCAAGGCTGGCAGAGGACTTGGAGACCTAGAAGGACATTGTAAATTCCTTAAAAAGGCAAAAGGATCACGCCCACTTAGAAGAGAGCTATAAAAGAGAACTCTGGTCTATAGCAGAAGTGGCAGGGCTGGAAAGAAATCTCCGGTGTGGGCGCAACTGGTGAAAAGCGAGATAGCAACTCATGGGGAACACTGAGGATCATTTGGAAGTGAGGCTGACAAGTCTTTGCACTCTCCTCAGAAACTAGGTCTAGATGCAGCTCCAGCTCCTCAGAAATTAGGTACTGAAGAAACCCAGCACCAGCTGTTTTTTTAGGGAAAGAAACTATTTAAAGGAGATGAAAGTTATGAAAGGAGGGGTTAGAACTGTGAGCAGCAGCATATAAAAAAAATTTGCCTAACCATATTTGCATCCCTCCTTTTCTACTCCCCCTACATTTTAGTGACCACCTAAATAATAAATAGTGAAGGGCAGCCCTTTGTCTTGTGAGGTAAATGGTAGTATTGTCATGTATTTGTTTTCTTTTCTCCCTCCATTGACTTGGTCTGGCTGTGTGAGAAGCTTTGGCCAATAAAATGTGAGCAGAGGTTAAAATGTGCTTGTGTGATTTGGCCTGGCCTTCTTTGCATTCCTCCCCTGTGCCTTACAAAGAGCCCTATTCCGTTGCCCATCCCTGGCGTGGGGTGAGAGCAGAGAAGCAGACCTGACCCCCTGCAGGCTGGAACAGAGCCACTGCAGGCAGCCTCAGAGCCATGAGCAAGATGTCTTTGTTTCATTAGTCACAGAGATCTGGTGGTTGTTTATTACACAGCATTACTGAAGCAAAAGCTGCCTAATATAGTAATTCGTTCTTCAAATGTGGTGCTGTTGTGATAAAAACTTAAAATATGTGTCCATGGTCTTGGAACTGAGCAGCAGGCAGCAAGAAAGTGTTGAAGACTGGAAAAATGATGATTCATGTTATCTAGTAGCAAATATTTGGTAAAACTGTCATCTGTGGTAACCTGAGACAAAAATACACCCCTGAACATGTGGTTTTAGTGACCAAGATTTCAAGAGAGACTTACCAGCATGAGTTGGTTACTGACTTTGTTAAGGTCTTTCAAAAAAGAATTGGCCTGCTTGAAAGGCAGGGGTTAAAGAGTAGACTCACTCCGGAAATTCTGGGACTTGAAAATTTGAAAAATAGAACTGTTTCTCATCTTCAAATAGAAAAAGGAAAAAATCAAGATATGTTTAAGGCCACAAAGGTTGGTTAAGATGCTAAATAAGACCCAGTCTCAGGACAAAGATCAAGTAAAATACCCATCAGACTCTTTGGGTAGCCTTTGAATAGATTAAGGTGGCATCCAAGTAAATTTTTTATCTGGACAAAATGTCTGAGAGAGAGAGGGAGAAAGTAGGTTCCACAAAGCCTGATAAGCTCTATTTGTAATTAAGTTTGGAAAAAGAGAGGCATGGCTTGGAAATTATTGTGGATATGGCTCTTATCTCAGGAGTTAATTGAATCACAAAAATATATAAAAATAATTTTAAGAGAAATTTAAATCCCAAAGCATCTTGGCCTGGAATGAAAAAGTTGTGATTTTTTTTCTAAATGAGACTGTGACTCTTTGTGCCATACAAAAAGATCTTAGGGTATAATAATGTATTAATATTGGTTCATGAATTGTGACAAATGTACTACAATAATATAAGATGTTAATAATAAAAGAAACTAGGTATTGGGTATATAAAAACAATTGTACTATCTTAGCAACTTCTGGGTAATCTAAAATTATTCTCAATCAAAACTGTATTTAAACAAAGAAAGAAACCTTAGGGTCCCCAATATTCTGTACGCAGGTAGCTGGATGAGGAAGCCACTCAGCTGCCAGGGAGAACATATTCTCCTTCAGATGTGGCCCAGAAAAATCATGGAAAATTATCAACCAGTAGAGCCAAGAGCCATGAGAAGAATGGTAAGGAGAGGTATTCCCAGGGAACAGAAGTGGAGCCTAGTCAAAGGAATCTACCTCCAGTTGGGTCCCTTCTGCAATGAACTGTTTATTTTTGTTTCTAGGTCTACTAGGATATGTTGAGTGGGGTTACTATTTAACAAACACTCTGTCTTCCCTTCCTCACCCATATGAAGAGTTCCTTACCCTCTGCATTGTTATTGGCTCTGGCCATATGAGTTGTTTTGACCCAAGAATGTGAGCGAAAGCTTTGAATGTGCTTGCACCATTTGACTTGACCTCTCAGGTTTTTGCATTCCCACCTTCTACTTTAAGAATAGTTTGGCCCAGGAGCTACTGTTCTTTCAACTTGGGCCCCAGAATGAAAAACTCATGGAACATGCCTGAACCTGACCCACAGCTAAGAGCAGGACTGCTGCAGCTGCCCAGTCAACCCCACAGGCAAGATGTAAATATTTTGTTACTACAAACCACTGAGAGTTTTTGGTACACAGCCAAAGCTGATTAATACATCTGGCAAAGTTTCCCAAGGAACTGAGGAATGGCTCTTGATGGGATTTGAGGTGGGGGAGTGGGTGAAGGAGAAAGTTCCAGAGCATCTCCAAATAATGATCAGCTCTATCTCCAAAATCAGGTTAGAGTATTTCAAACATCATATCTACAAGAGATACTAGAAATGTTCTTTGATGACTAGAGTTCTCAGAATGTTATATCAAACTTCAAAAACTGGTGATATTATTAAAACCCAGACAAAGTCCTGTAATAAACTTCTTGGGAATGAGATTTAGACATGGAATGCTAATGAATATTAGAACTTCTTAGATCATTTTTATGCAGAATACGCAAATTGGAATGACACAATCTCAACTGTGTTTTTCTGATAAAAATCTTGAAGGTAATTATTACAACAGGCATTTGAAATAAAAAATTAACTGTTATGTTTATAGTACAAGATTGAAAAATCACTTGTTCACTTTTTGAGCTTGTACCTTGTTAAGACAAATACAGGTAGAATTAAAAGTCTTATGGCAAAATTATTTGAGTTTACCAACAATGGCTTAATTAAAAATAATAGTGACATTTATTTTGTCCTTATATAGACTTTATATACTTAATTTCATGCTAAGCAAGATTTGATACAAGAGATTACCAACATAACAAAAAAAATTCAGATTATCACAGAGTTTGTTTTAATGGGAATAGACTTATGTTCCATGACTGCAAACCACTTTAACAGGTTTTACTTGTTTATCTGAAAGAAATTTTTTAAAAAGACATTTATTTTTTCATTTTTCCTGGCATTAAATAGGAACAATCTTGCCACAGTTCTACTTTACAAAACTACAAGGAAGGAACACTCAACTTGATGTTCATGTGAAATATAATTACCCACTTTTCTTCCTTTGCAACATGTACTCCATAGACAGGATGACAAACCAAGAAGTACATAATACACTGCCTGTCAGTAATAATAAGTATGTTTTTCTGGAATTTATTTCACAATAACACATTCAAAATACACTTTGCTTGCTTTTTTTGACTGTTATGAATATTATAGCACCTCAACAAATATTGTCTGTTTCAAATTGAAGATATAAATAGAAATCTATTGAATGAATCAATTGACCAGATACAATCATAAATAACTACTGTAACTTTTAATGTGTACAAAATTTCATCTCTGCCCATGACCCTTAAGGTGGTTACACTGGTAGACTCAGGGATTCTATGCCAGGATTGTAGACAGATGCAGCTCATTCATTTTGCCCTAAAGAAATATCATGTATCCTGCAAGGTTTTGCACAAAAGCCACTGACTGAATGAAGGTTTTCTTGAGTCTCCCAAGCATACGTGATCTCTTCCTTTTTTAAATCCAGAGATCTGATAGTCAAAAATCACACTGATATCATTGAGAATTTCCAATGTGCTTCAACCACACTAAACTCTACATTTATCGTCTCATTTCTTCTTTGCAGTACTCCTGCAAAGCAGGTATAATTATTTCCACTTTATAGATGAGGAAACTGGGGAGGATTTGAACTCAGAATTTAACTCCAGAAATGGTAGTCTTAACAATTCTACAGGAAGACTTGGTTTGCATTTGAATTTTGTGTGATTTCTCTCTCCCTACTCCTGGGGTGTTCATTCAGGCAGAAAAGTGAAAGGGAAGGTAATGAGAGGTAGCTTAGGAGAAATAAAAAGTTATAAGTTCAGTGGTTTCAATGAACATACCAATTATACCAAGATCTCATGAGGAAGGGGAAACTGCTGACAGCTTACATCTTTATGATTCCCAAGCCCAGGTAAGCTAGAAACACAGCTGGAGGGTAAACCAGAAGTCTAGTTCCATCTGACTCTAAACTGCACATACTGTATTCCCAGATGTCCTGGCAATGCCATTATAATAAAAAAAATCACATGATAATACTGTGAACAATGTAGTCTGTCTACTAGCTGTAGCTTGAAGGAAATCCTGGGAGCATTTGGGAGTGGTATCAGAAAGGGAGTATAAAATATTATCCAGTCTGAGTACATTTGTATCTTCCTTGTCTTGCTTTGGAGATGGGCATTGTGGCTTGAAAGAAAACATCTTATATATTATTCTTTTCATTGGAAATGCTTGGCTTTGAAAAGGAGAAAGGATAACTGAAAGTAGTTGTGTTGGGAGAGAGGTCTAGGGTTAAAGGAGGTTTTGTAATTTTTTAAATAGAAAGGACTTGAGACTGTTTTAATGCCGAGAAGAGTGACTGTGGTAAAAATTAGCTACAGGGGATAGTTAAAAGAGCAAGTTCCTTAAAGTAGCAGTATTGAGTGGGGCTTGGGGCACAAAGAAAGGTATTAGCTGAGGGAAGGAGTTAAGAGAGGGTATGAATATGGATATATTCAGAGGGCCATGGAGCTGAAGTTGGGAAAAGTAATGTTTAATGACTTCTGAGTTTGTTGTAGAGGAGATAAGGCTCCCTGCCAAGAGTTAGAGGGAAATAGGTTAAAGACAGGATTTCAGGAGATTGGAGAAGGTTTATAGATTGTCTAGTGGACAAAGGGAGAACTGCCTTGTATTGAGGGCATAATTGAAGTTGGAGACCCTCTGTAGTGGAAGCACTCTGTACACTGTTGCGAGTTTCCTCAGCTACAATAACTATTTGGGGTAAAGAAAGTGGAGAAGAGGCAGATTTATTAAGGGCTCAGCTTTTGCTAGGATAGTTCAACAGGATAGAAGAACGAGCTATCTGATGTGTGCCTGAGAGGGTGGCTGATAGGATGATGACATCCTTAGCTAAACAGGGTAAACTGGGGAAATTGGTATGGTCAATGGATTGTAGGCCTTTGTAAGGTTCAAAGAGCAATTTACTAGGGGTTTAATAGGAAATGGTGGGTTTGGAAGGACAGGAAGAAATGGTCAGAACAACTGGAATTAAAAAACTTAGAACTGGATGATATAATAAGATCTGGTGGGTCTGGAGCCTGCAAAGCTGAGCTGAAGAACTCTGAAGTTGAGGAGGATGGAGCTGGGCTGGATCTTATTGGAGTGGATCATCCAAAGGATAATGGAAGCCACCTGTGACAATAGCAGGCAGTAAGGTGTTGAGGATGACTTTTCCTTAGTTTTAAAACAGGTTTAATTAAAGTCAATGTAGTCTACCTTTATTTTGTAAAATAATAGAGTCTAATTTTTTAGATCAGTTTTAGATTTATAAAAAAAATTGAGCAACAAGAGTTCCCACATAATCTTAATTTTTAACTGTCTTGTAATATGTGTGGTTTAATCATATGCTCTCTCAAAGCCTTTGGAGTGAATTACAATAAATGCATACCTTGATTATATTTTATAACACTAACATTTTGACTTGATTAAGATTATTGATAATAGATAAGCTCTAACTCAGCTGTGCCCAGAAATTCCTTCTCACCTCTCACCCTCATCTACATCTCTGTCAAAAAAACACCTATCCTTTCATTTATTCCATGTGCCTTCCACTTCATGAAGCTCCCTCTGATCACCACACTGAGATACCAGTTCTTTCTCCTTTAATTTCTCATAGCACTCTGATAATAATTCTTTTATGATACATAGACACCACCTTTTGATCAAGTTTTATTTTGTAATTAATTTATATACCACTAGGCTCTAAGCTCTCTGAGGACAATGTCTTGGCTGAACACATCCCCTGTAGCACCTGGCATAGTGCCTTGCACTATCAACATTTGTGGTTTACAATCAACATTTGTGGAAGTGAATGAATTATGAAGTGAAAATTTCAACTTTACAAAAGAGGTAAGCTTGGATGTAAACATCTTTTCTTTATTAAAGGGACAGGCTCCATGTTTTTGCTAAATATTTAGTTCCCTTAATGCATTTAATATATAATTTATAAAATTTCAACTAAACTAGGAAGAGTTCAGTCCCAAAATTTTAATTGAACTAGGAACAGTTTCTTTGCAAAAAATAAAGTACATGTATGTAATCACTTACTTTGGATTATCTGAAGCAAACCTTGCTCTCATGTTCTTGTTTACAGAAAGAGTTGACACCAAAGGTCTATGTTCATACTTTCACTGGCTCTTGTTTATTTGTACTTCTCTCAGAAACTCTAGCCCAGAAATTCCAGCCAAGATTGAGGCACAGGTAGATACACTTTGCCTCCTTGCACAACCAAAAGGACAAAAACAAATTTAAAAACAAAAACCACCCAGATCTGCCAGAAACTTGAACTGTATAGAAGTTCAACAACCAAGGAGTTAAAGAAGAAACATTCATCCAGACTGGTAGGAGAGATGGAGACGGGCAGCCAGGATGGAGAGAACTCACCACAAGGTGGCAGCTGGAAGACCAGGCGGTCCCAAATTTGCATGTGGGTAAATCGAGAGGAACAACTGGGGAGCAAGACAGACTGTGCAACCCAAGGTTCCAGTGCAGGGGGAAAAAGGCCTCAAAACCTCTGGCTGTAAAAATATGTGGGGGCTCTTGTGAATACCTAAGGTTCCACCACTTACTATGTAACAGGTGTGCAAAGACAAAGAAACATGACCCAAATGAAAGAATAGATCAAGGCTCCCAAAATAGCCAACCTATCAGATGCACAGTTCAAAACACTGGTAATCAGAATGTTCAGAAAAATGGTTGACTATGCTCACAAAATAGAGGAAGAAGTGAAGGCTATGCAAAATGAAATAAAGCAAATCTATAGGGAACTGACAGTGAAGGGAAGGAAACCAGGAATCAAATCAATGATTTGGAGCAGAAGGAAGAAGGAAACATTCAACCAGAACAGAATGAAGAAACAAGAATTCAACAAAATGAGGAGAGGCTTAGGAACCTCTGGGACAACTTTAAACATTCCAACATCTGAATCAGAGGTGTCTAGAAGGTGAAGAGGAAGAACAAGAAGTTGAAAACTTATTTGAAAAAATAATGAAAGAGAACTTCCCCAGTCTGGCAAAGGAAATAGACTTCCAGGATGTCCAGGAAGCTCAGAGAGTCCCAAGAAGTTGGACTCAAGGAAGCACACACCAAGGCACATCATAATTATATTACCCAAGATTAAAGGTAAGGAAAGAATCTTAAAAACAGCAAGAGAAAAGGAGACAGTTACTTACAAAGAAGTTCCCATAAGACTACTAGCTGATTTCTCAAAAGAAACCTTGAAGGCAAGAAGGGGCTGGAAAGAAGTAATCAAAGTCATGAAAGGCAAGGAACTACATCCAAGATTACTTTGTCCAGCAAAACTATCATCTAGAATGGAAGGGCAGATAAAGCGTCTCTCAGATAATGTCAAGGTAAAGGAGTTCATCATCACCAAGCCCTGATTATATGAAATGTTAAAGGGACTTAAAGAAGATCAAAACTATTAATAGTAAAATGACAATAGACTTACAGCTGTCAACAACTGACCTAAAAACAAAGACAAAAGCAAACTAAGCAAACAACTAGAACAGGAACAGAATCACAGAAATGGAGATCATGTGGAGGGCTATCAGTGGGGAGGGGGTAGGGGAGGGAGGAGAATGGAGGAAAAGATACAGGGAATATGAAGAGTAATTAGTATGTAAAAAATAGACAAGAGGAGGATAAGAACAGTATAGGAAATGGAGAAGCCAAAGAACTTATATGTATGACTCATGAACATGAATTAAGGCGGGGTGTGGGGGGAAAAGCTGGTGAGAGGCGGGTGCAGGGTGGAGGGGAATAAAGAGGGGAAAATGGGACAACTGTAATAGCATAATTGATAAAATATATTAAAAAAAAGAAACCTAGCCCAGTTTTTAAGTCCAAACATATTACCTTCTTTGATGTAGGGGAAAGTGTAAGTTGTATAGCTCACGCTAGGATGATTCAGTTTGGGGGAGAGAGAGCACAACCTTTGGAGTCAGACCTGTCTCAGGTTCAGTCTTGTCTCCATCACTCACTGCTATAGAGCTCAAGGCTAATTTTACTTCTCCGCACTAAATCCTTATAGGTAAAAGGGCATTAATAAGAACCTAATTCATAAGAGAGTGGTGAGGACAATATAATGCATGTTAAGTACCTAATCACAAAGCTCAATAAATATGTTCCCTTATTGTTGGGGACTGCCCTGCCTGGTCTCAGGAAGCTGTGACCCCCTGTGACTTAGGCTGAGTGAGAGACCTCTGGACCAGGAGCCACTAAAGAGACAAAAACTTATTCCCCCGGCATGAACGCTACCTGTTCTGTGCTTGGCCTTTAATGCTTGATCAGTTAACCAATGACGGGTAAGACTCCTCAAGGAAGGGGCAACCTAAGACAGGGACTGATCACATAAAGGCCTCTGGGAAGAGGCTCACCGGACTGTGGAAATGAAGGGGCTATGGAAAGGAAGGGGTGATCACATCAACCCCTGCCCCCTCTAAGCCTGAGTCTTTATACTTAGATGTGAGAAATCCAAGTCTCCTGGCTGCCTCTGTCTCCTGCCCTTCTCAGGGCTAAGCAAATAGCCAAAGGGTGCAGCTCAGACTGGAGACGGCGGACCCCCGGGGTAATCAGGCCTGGGACATAGAATATGCAAGATCTTGTGAGATCTGTTTGCTGGAGGATTTTATTAACTTAGAATTTGAAGGCACAGACAGGAAACCAAAACTAGCCCTTTGAGCCATGTAGTCCTTTCATATGATAAAACTCCAATCTCTTCCCGGAATCATGGAAGAATTCTGTGTATTATGCGTGTTCAATGAACATCCTCAGCCAAGATGAATACTGCAGGATGGCTGGGGCGGTAATTCTTTCACACCTTATTCCTGAGACATGATTGTGTCTGTGTCTGTCATTGGTGTAACAACTAGGAAATTTTTTTCACAAGGTAGCTTGGTGGGAAAGTTAGACCCATACAAGCTCTGGTCTTCGAGAATGTAGGTCTTCACAGTGCATCTTATATTTGGTTTAAAGCATTTCCAAAAGACCAGGAAGTCATGTCCAAATGGAATTATGCAAATTTATTACGAAGCCAAATATATGTTTTTTATTTCCTAAAATGTTTGTGTAATTGGTCCTATGTTTAACTTTCTGTTCTTCAGAGAGGAGCCACATTGCAAAGGCAGTCCTATAGGGTTCACCTTACAGAATCTAAATCAAGAAGTCCCTGAGATTTTAATTATGATACAGCATAAAATGTCTTTGCTAATGACATGAGCATTGTATTTCTTGAATCTGTGACCACCTATTATTTTAACCTTTCAAAGCCAAATATTTTAAAGCATTCAACTTAAACTACTTTCATTGGGCTGGAAATGTTTTATTGCTGCTTAGCTGACATTTTCTTTTACTAATGTCATTAGCACTACTTAAAAATGAATTGTGTTCCAGTATACAGCACTACCTTTATTTTAATAAAATATTATCATTTTATGAGTACATGAAGTAGATCTCATGGGAACAAACATTAGCAATACATATCTTTCTGATTCTCCAGGCATGGCTACGTTTTTATTAAGCAATATTCCAGAGATGGCACATAAATTATTAAAATTTGGGAAATCCTCATCTACAACATTATTTTCATTACTTTCAGAAGTTAAGTATAATCCATCTCACCACTCTTCTAATGTTGAGTTTTTAACTTGTTTTCTGTTATAAACAATGCTTCAAAGAACCTCTCATAGCTAAATATTTTTCCTATTCTACAATGATTCTCTGAGAAGAATTCACAGATGTACAACTGTCAGGTGGAAGGGCAATGATTTAATTATTTTAAAGTTTGACATTAGTGTTCATTAACCATTTCTTTAAGTTTTTATGAAGACATTTAAGAGGTCAGTAAAGCAGTATTTATGACCCATGGGAATAATTTCTCCTTTGTTACTCAAAGGGTTGCTTGATGCAATTGCCTTCAAATATGATCTGGGACCAAACGGCAATTCCTCCCATCTTGGGGAAGCCCTGTGGTGGGGAAAATGCTTGGCTGGACAATCTGGTTTGTAGTTAATATTACCCTGTCTGCTTAATTAGCTTTGTGATAATGTGCAAGTCACAACCTCTCTAAGCTATAATTTTCTCACACATAAAATCTTACTAAAAAAATAGTTTACCTCTCTGAGTTGTGATGATTAAGTGAAATAATATATGTAAATGTGGCTTGTAAATGCTAAAGCACAATATAAAATATTGGTTTTTAGTATTATAAAAGTGCAATATACACAGGGTCTGTCCAGAAAGTATCCAGCCACATATTAAGAAAAATAGAGACAATTACTGAAGAATAATTGTACTATACATAGGACAATGACACCTTAGTCCCCCTCAAAGTAGGCACCTTGGGACCTCACACAGTTCTTCCAATTGCCATCAGCTGCCCCATTGTGTTTTCCTGAATCTCATCGAGGGTCTGAAATCCCTTACCTTTCAAAGATGATTTTAGTTTTGGGAAAAGTCAGAAGTCGCAGGGTGCCAAATCTGGGCTGTAGGGTGACTGAGTCTCCTGGGTGATTTGATGTTTCACCAAAAAAATCTGCATAAGACATGATGCATGAGCAGTTGTGATGAAGCTGCCAACTGCCAATTTGCCCATGGCTTTCTAAATCACCAAAATAGTTTCCGTGGAGAAATGTTCACGCTTAACGCAAAATTTGATGCAGATTCATTGCTGTACTTCAACAGTCATTTTGAACTCGAAAGCCACACAGCACACATGCTCACTCAACAGTGTCTACCACCCCCACTGACTAGTTCAGTGAGGCTGTCATTGTTCACACATGCACATTCCAGTTCACTCTCTTTGGCTGCCAGGCTACATCGAAGTCACGCAAACCATTCTTGTTATATTAACAATGGTTGGACTTTTTCCAGGAAGACCTCATTCTTCTCTCGGGAGATTCTAAAATCACAGTTCCCTGGCTTGACGGATACACGTCATTTCATGCGATGCAGATAATTTTTTTAATACCACCTGGGGACAGTGTCTAGAAAAAGTGAAGGGTATGAAAGAAGAAGGAACTAAATTCCAGTGAGAATATTTCTTTATTGATTGTTCCTTCCCATTCCCTCCTCAATAAACACTAGAACCTGATGTGGCACTGCAGTCAACATTAATCTTGGGCTTTTAAACTTTGTTCCTCACTGTCAAATCTCATTGAAAACACTGGTTATGCAGAAGTCACATTACTTGTTAATCTATAATTGGTCTGGTGGCTCAAAATTTCTGAGTTAGGGCAGGACCAGAATTTGTGATTCTTGGCACCGACTGATTGTTGGAAAAACTAATGACTGTCACTGTGACTATTCTCTTCCCATAAGGCATTCTGAATGGTCTCTTGATCTAGGTGGATTCAAGTAAAAATCATCTCATCAGCTGCCCAGCAGAAAATAGTTGTTAACAAAATCCAGAGCATATGCTCAAGCAGGACCCTAACACTGAGGGCACCAGGTTTTAGATTTAGCTCTGCTTTAACCACCTGGGGTCTCACTTTCCTCATCTGTAAAATAAGGGAGTTAGACTAGAAGCTAGTCGCTAGGTCTCCACAGTAAGATTCTAGAATTCTGTGTGTCAGTTTAGAAATTAGGAGGTGGGCTTTCCAACCTCTCACCATGAACAAGGAGGGGTGAGGGAGCCAGAGGGTCTCAGCTGGCTCTTCGGGAGGAGCAAGGATTACACTCTGTGACATCACAATACCCAGCCCAGGCTCAATCTGGCTGCCGAGAAGAAAGCAACAGGAGTTGCAGCTATTGATGTATTTCAGGTGGGACCCTCTCCCTGACAGAAGGAATCAGCCAGCCATGCCTCCAGTTCAGGTATGTGCCATTTGCTAAGCTCAGAGCAGAAATAGCTGGTGTCTATAAAGGAACAAGAGGAGAGGACCACAAATGAGTGTGTCTCCAGGTTTAGGAATAACAGCATAAGCACAGAAGCTGTGTAGCAGATACTTTAGGATAATACAAACGTTCCAAACAAACAGACCAAAGGTCAAAGGCAGTCCACAAGAAGCAGAGCTGGGTCACGTCCTCCCAACTGCCAGACTTAGTTGTCATGAAGCCAGACCACAGGATGTTTCCAGGACTGTTATCCCTTCACTATCCTCTCCCCAGCCACTGGGAAAATGTAAAAGGCACAGGCACCTCAAGAGACTGGTGTAAAATTACTTTCTAAAGTAGTCCCTGTTTATTGCCTAGTGATGTTTATTCCTTTATCTATATGACTTGCTTTTAATAACTTCTCCCCAGAATGGCAGAGAAGAATAAACTTAATGAAAAAAAGTTAACTAAAAGAAGTATTTTAATAGAAGATAGTACCAAAAAATTATAAACAAAAGTAATAAAGGAGGGAGACAAAGTTTATTATGGGTTAGCAACTGAGATTCATTCTAAAGTCTGGTTTTGAAATTTCAAGGCTTAAAAGTCAAAAGGCCACCCCCTATAAACAGTGAAGGGGAAGGGCCTTATGGTTGAGAAATAAGTAAACCAGTTCAGCTGGAACGATCTCCAACTTCTCCTCCTAAGGAACTCAAACCAGTGAAATCATCGCTGGAGATGTGGACAGCTCTGTTTTCTTTACCTTGCCTTGGGATTTTGGCTTCTAAAGTATTTGTTTCTTCCTCGAGTCTTGGGGCCCTGAGAGGTTCCCAGTGACAGCAAATAGCTCTTCTGTTTACCAGGAGGGTGGAGCGTGGGGCGGGTGCCAGGCCCTGACTCATCTCCACTGGCCTCCCTCTGGCCTCAGTATGCTGTGACCCCAGAACTGAGCACTGGCTGCTCAGGAAGTGCACTAAGATTCACTTGCAAGATCCGAGTTTATTGCTACGCTCCCTCAGTGGGAGCAGCAGTCCAATGTTCTGACAGGTTGATTAGTTAACCATGAAAGGCCCCAGTAGCAATAGACAAGGGAGGGGGGACCCAATCTCTATCTACAGGACACAATTTTAGCACCCTCTGGCTACTAGCATATCAGGAATAAATGTATCTCAGGTGTAAGCCAATACGCTCTCACATGCCAAAAGTAGCAATAGCCCACAGCGCTTAAGTAAACACAGAAGTCTAGAGAAAAACAAAATGCACTTGCACATTAACTCTAGCACATATTCAACTTCCACCTAGAAAAGCCTCTGTGATTTTCACAATTAGATAATGATATAAACTCTTAAGTCCTTGAAAATTAAAACCTCATTGTTTAGTTTTTAGATTTTGTTCATTTTACATTTTTTAAAAACTAAGTTTAGGTTCACCCTAAAATATGGAATGTCTTAATTCATCTACATTTATAGTTATTGACTGTCCTCCAACCATTGTGTTAGCTACATACCACCAGAGTTTAGAGTTGGAGGAGAGCTTAGAGATCATCTGTTCCATGCACTTCATTTCCAGGAGAGGAACCAGCACGGGGAGGTTAAGTGTGTTGACAGGTCGTTGAGCTAGCTAGTGCTGGCTTGGAGACTAAAGTTTAAGTACTCTCACTCTTAGCCTGGTGGCCTCTCCAATTCTCCCTGCCCCTAACTCATGCTGGATGAGATTACTGGTTCATATTTGAGCTATTTTAATTTCCAAGTTGGACTATTCTAAGATGAATAAAATCTCACTTTGTAACCTTGGTGTGGTTATCGGTAAATTCAGATACTGTATGTAGGTGACACTATTCACCAAAGCTCTCCTAGCCTTCATAGTTCCAAACAAAACAAACTTTGGTTAAGGTCAGGAAAAGGCACTCAAGACTCTATCCACAAGGCTGATAAAACGATGAAAATAAATCCAGGGAAACTGATAGGCTACTATGACTTGAGGCCTGGACAGAAGTAGTCCAGTGAAGGAAAAAGCATTTGTACAATTAACAAGCTTTTGCTTTATAATAAATACACAGACTTCCTGATAGCCTTGCCTTTTCTGGTTTTGGTAGACAATTTGTTTATGTGTGTATGTGTGTATATTCTGTGATACGAATATGAGTATTCTGTAAATGTAAACACTTCATCTGGCAGGTATGGGGCCATTATACCATCCATGGTAACTGACCAGTCTTATTACCTAATAATAGGTAATAGGACTATTACCTATAATAGGCCTTCCCTGATTTAATCCCATGAATTAATATTTTATTTGGAAATAACTTGATAATTCAGTAGTTGCCTTAGATGTATCCAGGTTTGTTCTATATAGAGCTATGAATGTCTTGCATGTCCAGATAACCTGTGTTCTCCCTGGGTACAAGTTCCCAGAGCTTTCTCTGTTTGAATTCATCTGAAAGAAAATTAAATGAAATTAATAATTATTAAATATAAGTATAGGTGTTATTTTTATAGCCATATATCTGTAGGCCACTAGATTAATTTTTTTTAACCAACTGAAAAGTATGTATCCCGTAAAGATCTTCCATATGCTTCTGGTTTTCCACACAGATTGTTTTTAATAAAAGAGATTTATGAAATGATTACCAACAGGAAAGAACATTCCATCAAGGCGCAGGGTTTAAACAGGGCTGTGGCAATATCTTTCAGCTTCCATATTAATTTCAAAAGTTGTGTAATATATTGAGTAATTTTGTGCATAATACAGCATAAAACTGCAGGAGACAGCTGGTTGTAAAGAACGGAGGGATAAAATGAACTTCAGTTTCAGATTCTTCATTGTGGGTTTTGAGTTGTTAAATCTCTCCAGTAAACTGAAACACAGGTATGCAAGTGAACTTTTGAAATGTTTTCTATCAAACCATCTGATAAGACACATCTTGACAAGTCTTATTTAATGACTCTGAAAGAACAAAAAGTAAAAGAAAGCCACCTCTTCAGAAATTCTGAGATATTTGAGTCTTTCTCTTGCTGCCAACACCTGAGTGTCTTGGCATCTGGCCACGCCTGGATCTCTGACACACACAGGACACTCCCCTTCATCCCAGCCCAGCCCCCATGCAAGGTCTCCTAAGAATTGTGCAATGTGGTCTTTGTAACCCGAGGCCTAAGAAGTCTGGAAGAGGAATGTGACTCAGAGCCAACATGCTACCAGAGCGGAGAAGGAACTCTCCTGCTATTTACCCTGTGCCTGGGGAAGCTCAGAAGGGGAGGGGCATGCGCTAAAGGAAGCAGGAATTGAGCCCTTGGCAGGATTGTGAAGCAAACACTCTAGTAGTGCCTTTCCCCTGTCTTTGTCAATCTCCAGAGACATGCTTCATGGGGCTCCTGACTTGGATCTACTTTTGAGCCACTTCCTCTCTTATTCCTAATTACACCCCCTTTTGAAACCTCTGAGTTGTAGATCCCATGAGTCCAATCCCCCTGTATAGGGTGAAGGATGAACCGAATGAGGGGTTCCATATTAAATAGAGCTATTGATGGCAGAGTGCCAGAAACTGGTAGCAGGACAGCCAGTGAGTTCTTTGTGATGATAGGCCTATTGGTAGTGTCAACTGACAGCAGAAAACCAGCTTCCTCCCTCTTCTCCCATCTCCCCCTCAGATATCATGACAAGTGTACATTCTGGTCACTGGCGAATACTTGGGATTGTCCCACCTCTTCTGCACAGGGAATTATGCCCAAACTTCATGACGGTTATACAAATGGACCTCTGACTTAAAGAAATAACTAATAAGAAATGAAAGACTTAACCCTCAGTCTTGCCATTGGAGCACTGTTTAGTACAACTGAGTATAATCAACTATAAATGACAAGTTCTTTATTTTACTTTACAATTCTGTTTTATAAAGAAAAAGTGGTCCCAGGAAAACAGATTTCATAGCTAGTTGAGAGGACCACTCACTTGACAATTAGAACTCCAGTATTCTCCTCCTTTCAAGCATATTTAAAAATAGAGTCATTATTATTAGAAGAGGGGACAGCAGAAAGAAAGAAGGAGCTCCAACCCTTTGCAACAGCGTGGATGGAACTGGAGAGCATTATGCTGAGTGAGATAAGCCAGGCGGTGAGGGACAAATACCATATGATCTCATCTTTAACAGGAACCTAATCAACAAAACAAACAAGCAAAATACAACCAAAGACACTGAAATTGAGAACAGGTTGACAGTGACCAGAGGGGAGAGGGGAGGGAATTTCAGGGGAAAAGGGGAAGGGTTTGCAGGAACAGGTATAAAGGACACATGGACAATAACAAGGGGGGGTGGAAATGAGAGGGAGGTGGGGAGAGCTGGGAGCATGGGCTGGGATGGGGGTAAAAGGCAGAAAACTCTACTTGAACAACAATTAAAATAAAATTAAATTAAAAAAAGAAGAGGGGAAAAGGACTTCTTATGGTCGAATGTGTTCCTTTGTATGTTAGAAACTGATACCATCTCACTCCTTGTTAGACATACAACATATCTCCTGTTGTGCCCTAGTCATTCAAAGAGGTTATTGACTTTTCTCCTGTTTCCTCCAAATGAATTCAGTGTTGGTTTCAATCCCCTTCATATTCTTTGAAAATGTAATATGTAGCACACACTGTGGCAATAACAGAATAAAATGTTTGGCATAAACTGGGCTCCTTAAGCATTCAGAATTTGGTTAGGAAGACAAGAAACATACCTGTGAAGAGTTCACAAGCAGAAAAGAAAGTGCACAACTACGTGAAACCTGTTTGCACTGTGTATTTCAAAGCATCCCACGGGCTCAGTGCGGAGCAGGGGCAAAACTGTCTCGAGTGCTCAGGTGGCTCATCACGGCAGAGTTGGGACTGGAGAGGAATCTTGAAAGAAGAGAAACAGAATAGTGACGGATACCAGCTTGGGGAGAAAAACAGTTTTCTAATGCAAATTTTGGCCCCAGCTTATAGGTCTTGTCCCGTTCACAGATCTTATGCCCACCCTCCCTGTGCTTTTATAACTTCTTCTTTGCATGCAAGGCAAACAATTCACATGGCCTCTTTGGGATATGGAAAATGCGTCATGTAAACATGCCACACCAGGAAGGAAGAGACCAGCTCTAACAGGTGGGTTCTGGGAAAGGCCCTGCACACTGTTACCAGGGTTGTGTCTAATTTTAATTATGGGCATGGGCTTCCTGACTCGATACACTCAAGTCAACTTGTTCCACATCTAATTAATTATCTTCCTCCAAACCTTCTCTGCTCTTGTGATTCCCATCGCAGCCAATGACCTCACCATACTCCCAGTTATACTAGCTAGAATCATGACTCCTCTCTGATCTCCAGGTCTCTCTTCTGTATTTGGTCATCAAGGTCAGGAGGTCATATCTCCATATCTCTTTTGAATCTATCCCTCCATGCCAAGTCTGCCTGCTGTTGCCCTGGGCCAGGCTCTTGTCATCTCCCCAGCTGCATTCTTCTGCAATCTGTTGGTCACATCTTTCTAAAATAAACACTAGAGATTGTCACTCAGCAGTTCAAAAACAGTTCAAGTTTTCCCACTGTTTCAAAAATGAGGACCGAATTCTTTATTTCAGCTTTTGAGTTCTTTCACCTTGTCTACCTTTGCTTGGCTCTTCTGCCCCTCTGCTACTCATTCTTCCAGTCCTCCCTGTGCTCACGGATCAGACGGGTCCCTCTACTGTCCACTCTCCAGCCTGTTCAGCACTTCCTTGCCTCCATGGTCTTACTCACGCAGTTCTCTTCCTGCATGATGCCTCCTCAAAGTGGAGAAGACTTTCCTCCTCCATTAATTATGACTTTTTCATTACATTCTTATTATTCCTTACCCTTCTTGCTGAAGGAGTAAGCTAGGTGGGGTTGGAAGACCAGAAGAAGGTAGTAGACGAATAGCATGTGCAAAGTCTCAGAAGAAAGACGGGGTGTTGAAGGAAATGAACAGTGCATAGAGTGGAAGGAAATGTGAAGATATGAAACAGAGATAAAGGCAGAGGCTGGCCCTGTTGTGGAGTTGGGGTTTTTAGCTTAAGATCACTGGGTAGATGTAAAGAGTTACACACAGGGGAGTGACAGTATACCATTTGCATGTAGTGTATGAAGAACAGATGAGAGCGGAGAAAGATGGAAAAAAAAAGAAATCAGTTAGGAGGCTGGCAGAGAAAACCAAGGAGAGGATGAACTTAGTCTAAGGTGGTGACAGGGGAAAGAAAAGAGGCCAATGTACTTCAGAGGGCTTTAGGAAGGAGAATTGATTCGATCTGGTTGATTGACCAGGCATGGGTCAAGAAGAGAAGAGAAGAAGAAAGATCACCAGATTTCTTGCTGGGTCTAGAAATAGTCCAAGCATGATACTGTACTAGATGCCATACCATTTTCCGCTAATGCCTGCTAAGGAAACCGGACTTGGACCTGTAGGAAACAGGAGGCAACAGGGACTTCTTGGCTTAGGTAAGCCCAACTGTTGAAAGAGCAAACTGGAAGTGGTGTGGAGAATGGCCCGCAAGGGGAAGACTGGCCACAGATGGACGACAAAGCAACGCTGATGACGTGGGTGTTAAATGTTGACAGTGTGCAGCTGCTCAAAGCAAGGGACCCCTCACAGCACCTGTGATCCTTCCCCAAACACAGTTAATGAAAGAGAAGTGTTTTGACTGAAAAGTTGTACATGCATGTAGTAAAAAAAAAAAATTAAACAGTATAAAATGAACAGTTATGTTCTAAGAAACAAGTCTCCCTCCTATCCCAGTCCCAGTCCTTTTCCTCCATGGAACTTTGCATTTTACATGTTCTTCAGAAATTTTCTGTGTGCACACAAATGTGATTACATGTATTATGCACATGCTCTCTCTGTGTGTTTGTATAAATATGCCATAGATCCACTTCCTTTTATTACCACATATACTTGTATGCCTTGTTTTTTTTAACTATGAAACTGTATTAAACCATTTTTCAGCTCACGTAGATCTACTTCTTTGTCTTTGATGTCTATAGTGGATTTATCCCAATGGTTATCTCACAAGTCCCCTATTGATAAATATTTAAGTCAAACATGGTTTTAAAGAGCTATTGCTTCTCCTTATTCTTGTCCTCCATCGTTTAGTGCTCGCTGCTCTAAACTGCTCATGGTCTCACCCTGGGTAACTTCCTCCTTCTACCTTTTCACACAGCTCTCTTTTCAAATCAGAAGCAAGAGATTTCTCTTTCTGCAGCCTCAAGAATTTAGCACATCCTACCCCTTTTCCTCCACACTGGAGTCATCTGTGATGGTAGCGTCTATTTGGCTTATCAGATTCATAGTCCTTAAGTAAGAAATCAACCAATTTTTTTCCCTAAATTTGTGAAATGAGCTTTGAAAGTCCTGTACTTATCCAGACACACCAAGGATGTTATAAATTCTAAAGTGTCACAGCCCCACTGTCAATCAGTGACTAGCTCTTTGTGAATCAGAACTAAACTCAGATTTTTCTCGCTTCCCAGAGAAGAAACTGTCAGTAAGGCTTATCAAGAGCTCCTCATTCACTTGTTTTTTTTTAAATATATTTTTAAAGATTTTATTTATTTATTTTTAGAGAGGGAAGGGAGGGAGAAAGAGAGAGAGAGAGAAACATCAATGTGCAGTTGCTGGGAGACATGGCCTGCAACCCAGGTATGTGCCCTGACTGGGAATCGAACCTGCGATGCCTGGTTTGCAGTCCATGCTCAATCCACTGAGCTACACCAGCCAGGGCTCATTCACTTGTTTTTAGAGGACACACCAGTTTATATGAGGCCTGAATCTCAGTCATCTGTTAGAGTCCCCGGGGAACCTGGGTGTTCAATAAACCTTGGTGAATAGACATCTGTTCCTATAAGTATTGTTCCTGATAGTTTTCTACTACCTTTTTCTAAGAATTGTTGGGCATTTTATCCTGTATTACCTTTCATAGTATAAATTGTAATTGGGCCATTCTTTCTCCCAAACGCAGATTTTAGTTGAAAGCCTTGATTAGGAGATAAATCTCCTGCCTACCAGGTCACTGATACTCTCAAAGGCTTCACAGCATTCCTTACAGGGTGTCTCTTGTCTGGTAGCCAAGGTCATCACTAGAAAACTAAACCATGTCCCAAGCTAGCTGTCTGCTTTCTTCATTTTCCTTTCTCAAAGTCTGTGCAAGAAGAGATAAAATATTCCCTAGGGCCCTATGTCCTTTTCACACCTGGAACAGAGTCACTAAACATACAGTATCTTCTTACGGTATGTTTCCTTTTCTTATAAATCATTTTAAGGCCTCTCATGTCATAGGAAGTAGCACATCTCCAAAATGACCATCTAAGATAGATTTGCTATGTCTTCCCCTGACACCACTGCCCTCCCCCCGATGCCATAAGTTTATGTTACACTCTATGATGTTCATACAACAAGAAACTCACCTAATAATGCATTTCTCAGAATGTACCCCCATTGGTAAGTGGTTCGTGACTGTACTTGTAGGAGAGTTGGCCTTTTTGTTTTATTCAAGCCCTCAACTGATTAGGTGGGACCAACCCACTTAGGAAGGGCAATCTGCTTTACTCAGTCTACTGATTCAAATATTAATCTCATTCCAAAACACCCTACAGACACATCCAGAATAATGTTTGACCAGATATCTAGGTACCCCTTGCTTAGTCAAGCTGACACATACAATTAACCACCACACTGAATATGTCACCAGTAGGTTTAGTAATTATCTCTAATTGCAAAAAAGACCCATGTAGAAAGTAGTCTCAGTCCCATTTTCTCAATTAGATATTTATTTAACAACTGTTTGTATATTTTAGAGATGAAGAAATTGAGGTTCAGAGAGTTAAAGTAACTTGTCTAAGGTAGCACAATTAGTAAATGGCAAAGCCAGGATTCTAATCTAGGTTTAAACAACTTCATCTGATACTCTTAATCTGTGTGGTCACTGCCTTTCTGCACTGGTGCTGCATTCCCCACAGGTCCCGAGGCTCCATGCTTGAGGAAGGCTAGGTCTGAAGGCATTATCTGTTGGTCCAAGCTCAAGGGCATATTGGGGAGGGGAGTCATTTTTGTCTTTACCAGTCTTAACATGTTGAATGCAACTTAGAGCTACTAGAAGGCTCTGCTTTCCTCTGCCTTTGAGGCAATCCACAGAACATGAATAGTTCCTATTCTTTACTGAAAGCTCTGTGCTTGTGCTTTGCATAGATCATATCACTTAATGTTCACAATGGCCCTGTGTTCTTCCCACCACCCCACTCTGCCATGGGAGGAAGAGGATGGCAGAGTCACCATAGGCTGCCAAGGGTAGGTACTGTGAGACAGCCCTCTTAAACCACTGTCCTCAGAGCCACCAGTGGCACCCTACATTCTCTTAAATACCCTCATGGGCACTCCAATCCTGTCCCATTCCTACCCAAATCTGCCCATAAAACCAGTTTAAAATGTGCATGAATCAATAATTCTGCAGGCATGTGCTGTCTGCTGATTCACCCATGGAACAGGTCTAGACTTTCTTTCATTTGGTTTGCGCCTTAGGCCTGACATGCCCCTGCTCCTCACTATCCATCCCCACTAGCACTTTCCAGAAATGCTGTCCAGTTGGAAACTTACTTTAAGTCTCTAGATCAGTCTTGTTTGAAGGAGACCCTTCTTACCATCTCTCTACAGCACTCTCTGGGTTGCTCCCCAGGAACCCTCTTGTGACAATATAAGCAGTCTTTCCACTGCTGCTGAGTTAGCTTCAGCCACAGCAAACATTTTGTCTTTAAGAGGAGGAATCTAAGTCTCAGGAGGGCATATCTTACCCAACTTTACAGTTAAAAGCCAAGTCATTCATCTTCCGGGCCAGTGTACCCCACAGATATGGGTTCTAAATGGGTGGGGTTGGGTAGGGCAGCCTTGGGCTCAACCCAGTGGAGACAGGCTGAAGAGCAGCACATCTCTAAGGTTGTTTTTGAGGGGCAGACTGCACCAAATGACAAGGGAGCTCAGCACCTCTTTCACATGTCTGCCCCACATACAGTGATGTATAATGTTGTAGGTGCAGCACAAAGCAAAGCCAAGTATTGGTAGAGAAACTGGGATAGGAAGTCATTTTCTGTTAACAGAAGTAGATTCCCTGTAGTCTGCATGCTTCACCAGAAGGCTAGGGAGAGAGCTAAGATCCCCATCTGTCTGGAACTTCAGCAAGTGACTCACTATGGCCCCCATTCCCAACGGAGGTGGCTTTGGCTTGTATCATTTGTTTACAGAAGATCAGCTTGTTTGTATGTCCCTGTGGTGCCCTTGGACAAAGCATCTACTTGATTGCCTGACCTGAGTTTCCTGGATTTGGGAGATCTATGTTGCTACCCAGACTCTACACACCCCGTGGATTCCCCATGGCACCTTTGTAAGTCAACAGGCGCCCTTTTGGGCTCTGTGGGATAATGTTTCTAGATCAGACCCCTGGTTTGGCCGCCCCCATCTCTCTTTGGTGTTGTTTCTGGAGCTTGTGAACCAGGTGACAGTACCTGAGGGTGAATGGCCTTGTTTCAGCCAAGGCTCTGAGAACACTCTATCAGTTAAACACTTACATGAGGGAAATAAAACTGCTTATTGCTTTCAAGATTACTCTATTTTTTACTTTTTTAAACGTAAAGGGTAAATGACCTTCAGGACCATTGCTGAGAAGGCAGCACACCCTAGAGGTGGATAAAGACTTTGGAAAATACTCAGAGACACAGGTGCTAGTCCTGGCTGCCAATGACTCGCTGGTGCGCTTGGATTCTATTGCTTGACCTGAGATTCCTGGAATTGGAAGATCTGTGTTCCTACCCAGGCTCTGTTAATAACTGTCTGACATTGACATGAAACTCCACTTAGCCTCAGTATCTTTTGTAAAATGGGAATGACATTTTCTCTGTCTACCTGTCCCAGTTGTTGCGTAGACCAAATGAACCTGTGTAAGAACACATTGTTAACAACAGAGCACTCTATATTTTTTCCTGTGATGTAGGACATAATGTCTCTGGCTGGAAGTGAAGCACGAGGCTGGAGGACAGTGGTGGAGAATGGTAAAAGGACTAAGGTCTTTCTGGGACACACAGCAAGATGCAAGGCTGGGTTGCAGCTGGGGTTGGAAACCATGGGTCTGTGGTGGCAACATCTGCCTCATCAGTGGATGCCCAACTGAATGTTGGCGGGAGTAGTGGAAGGAATTAGGGGTATTGAAGGAAATAGTTACAATGGCGATGCTGGAGTCTAAGCTTAACAGAGAAAGTGTCGCAGAAAGGGGCACGGCTGATAGATGTGGGGAGCTGATAAGTGTTAGTGAGGTGTAAATGCCATGTGTGCTGGGGAGTGAGTGAGTGAGGCAGGTAATGGTGGGCAGAAAGGACAAGGCTGGAGTTGAAGGTTTGAGGCTGGAGGACATCTGGGTACCTGAGTAGGACAAGGAACTGTGAGGGAGAGGGTACTGGCTGAGAGGAGCACTAGGGAGTTGAAGGGCACCAGGTCAGTGACAGGACTTGGGGCAGAGAGAGTGCGAGCTGAGTGCTGGGGCCCTGAGAGAATCTGGGTGAGTTATCGGATGGCCACGGGGAGGACAAGGAACCTGTGGGTGGAGGGCAGCAAAGGTGGGGGGTTGGCAGAGTGTCTGGAGGGCTGAATGGAGAGTAATGCCAATGCTGCTTCAGAGTAAGGGAGGCCCAGAAAACAGAGTGGCCTGGAGGCATACTTAGATTTAAAACGTGATAAGAATTATATATATGTCACTTTACATATAGATGATCAAACATTGCAGGGGCATCTTGGTCACAATATGCAACTATAGAAACTTACAATGGATAACTCCATTTAGCCATTGACATTTTAAATATAATAGGTCCAATGGCATGCTGGAGCCAGTTAGTACTAGTGAATGAGGGCCACACACTTTTTAATTTTCTGGCATTTTGCAAGCTAGGTGTCATGTTGGTGGGTTGAAACAGGACTGGGAAGGAATAGTTTACACCATGAAAAACTGCAAACACTGCAGATTAGGGGTTTTCCTCCCTGGAAAGCTGGTTGTTATACATTTCCCAGCATACCACTGAATTAGGCTCAAATATAACCCCCAAATCTGCTCAGCTTTATAGTCCTGTTGTGGTGTGTTTAACTATGTCACTAAAAGAGGTATATCCTAACCCCTGGTACCTACGAATGTGATCTTACTTGGAAACAGGTTCTTTGCAGATATAATTAAGATGTAAGTTAAGACGAGGTTGCGCTGGAGTAGGTGGGCCCTTAATCCAACATGACTGGTGTCTTTGTAAGAAGAGGAGACACAGAGACAGACACGCAGAGAGAGAACACCATGTGAAACCATAGACACAGGGGAACGCCACGGTGATGGGGGCAGACACTGGGGTCCAGCAACACCCGAAGCTGGGAGGAAGCTGTGAAACAGACTTTCCCTGGGGGCTGCCAGAGGGAACAACACGGCTGACAGACAGCTCAATTTCAGGCTTCGGTCCCCAAAACTGAGAGAGAATACATTTCAGTTGTTTTAAGTCACCCGGTTTGTGCTACCTTATTACAGCAGTGCTAGGAAACAGACACCCTGTGCTGCCAGCGTCAAGTTTGGGCACAACGCAAATTAAAGCACCATGGTGTGAACCACAGAGGGAGGCCCCTGTCCCTGCACTCTGGCTCCCAAGGGGACCTTCTCCCCACCTCCTCTAACGCACACTTTCTACACTGTCACCTTGTCCTTCCGTGACACCAAGGGAACCACTCAGACTTCCAATAAAACACTTTCCCTACCTTGCCGGCTGGGGAAAACCTGCTAAGACCTGTCATTGTGGGACTTCTGCAATGTACCCAGAGATAAGGAACTTTTTTGGGCCTTTGCCACGCCCCAGCAGCAGCTAACTGACATTTACTCCTGTTGGTGAATTTGCTGCCTACATCTTGGGTCTTCTGCCCTGCCCAGCCAGTGAGTGAAAGGGTCTGAGAACCTAGACATCCAAAATTGCTCCCTCCAAAAGTTTCTCTCTTCAGATAAGTTTCAAAGCAGATTTTTGTAAGGCTATAATTTATATACCCCAACCGACTCAACACTAGTGCAGAACTGCAGCTTCAGAAGAGCGCAACAAGAGGATGGTGCCCTTTGTAGGCATGGCTGGTCCCACCCTGATTTTTCCGTGAATGTTTTTCTTGGCAATTCTTGGAATCTCAGGTGGCTGAGAGGGAGAGGCAGCAGGAGGGATACTGGAGGGTGATTTGAGGTAATATTTTGAAGTTGGAACTCCTGCTGACAGTTCATTTCTTTTTGAACACCAGAGGGCGATGCAGTCCTACTGAATAAAAACAGTATTTGTTACCTGGGCTGGGTGAAGCTTCATTTGAAAGGGGCTTATGTAGGGTTAAGATAAAATTATATTTTTAGTCCAGTCCTACTAACCACTTAAAAGCCAAATAAAAAGGAATGAGAACTATTTTGGTTTCTGGGCACTTGATAGTTTGCAGGCTATCTAGCCACATTCAAATAATAATTTTGCAGGGACAATCTGCTCATATTGAAAATACCATTGAAAAGGACTTTTGAGGGGGTGGGAGGACTTGAATGGGAGTAGGGGGTTGAAAACTGTACTTGAACATTCATTTAAATAAAAAAAATAAGTGGAAAAACAACAACAACAAAAAAAAAGAAAAGAAAAGGACTTTTGAGCAAAAGTTTCTGCCTCCTCCCATCTTTTTTAGCTGATTAATATAAGATCCATTTTGGGCTAATGGGAAAACAGAATAACTATTGGCAAAATTAAGGATCAAGTTTCTGTTTATAGACATTTTGTCAAATAAACACTTCCATTGGACCCAAAGCCTCTTTGGTTTATTACAGCAATTGCTTCCAGTGAGTAAGCAACAAGGTGTTTAAATTTCACATCTGTGAAATACGTATTACGTTTCCTAGAAGGGGACAAGACTCAGTCAATATTTTCTCAGTAACACAGGCCTCAGATTCAGAGCTTTACTTAACCAAGTAAGTATCATCTTTGACACTGAACTACCTGTTGGGCCTCATTAATGAATATGCTTATTGGTAGTTCCTTGTTTAAAGCCATTACACCATTTTTTTCTTAAGCTTTAACACATACACCATCTGGCTCAGTCACAGATTGATAAGCAAGGGAATATAGCAGGCAGGAGTTCCCTGGCATTAAACTGTAAACTTCTGAAGCAAAGCTCTCTAATGTAGTCTAAACTCACTGCCACTGTCAAGACTCCCATAGATATTCCCAGCTGCTCTGTTCCTGTTTCTTCCAGACTCTTCAGTGAGCTGTATACAGTTTTCTGTATTGCTCCAGAAACAACGAAATCTGCCAGACGGTCCTCACTACCAGGAGGTGTATAGTCCTCTGTAAAATCAGGATATGAAAGTACCAACCCTTACACTTTTGTAGGATTTCAGTGAGATAATGTAGTTAACATGTTACTTACTATTAGCACCATCACCACCACCTCTGAATCCCTCACAACCCCCAGTACAGTGCCCTGCACTATGATAACAGGGGAATAATTACCATTCACTGGATACCATTCACTGATGACTTATAGATTTGGGAAGAAATCTACCAGGATTGCACTTTCAAATTCTTAAAGCACTTCTAGCATACTGTTTCGATTTGGGAGTGGGCATGGAGAGAGTAACTATACTTAACAATTGCTAAAAACCCAATCCTAGAGAACAATTGTTAGATCTCTGTTTATAGAAGTTTAGTATCATTCTTGGTAAACTGTAGTAGACTTTGATAAAAGGCCTGAGAGATAAAAAGAGTTCCTATTTTATTATTGTTTTACAGAAAATATACAAGCTTACAGTAACTTGCCTAGAGTTTAAGAAATAGGCATGTTGATTTTTGGATATTCCTCCTTGAGTCAAAGTCAAATTTTATTTTGTGTTTAATGACATAGGAGGTATTATCTTCAGCAAATGTCTTCTTCGGACACCTAGGCAATGGAAAATTCCTCCAGAAAGCTGCTTGGTCAGTAGGTGTTTTCCATGTTACTTAACTGAAGAGCTCTCTGCTTGTCAGATTGAGTGAATAAGGGAAGTGGTTAACAGTGGTTCTCACACCAGGAGCTCTTTAGAAACACCCAGGACCTAAAAGTGCCTGAGCCTGTCCCCACTCTGCAGGATTTTGCTTTGGGATAATCTGGGTGGGGCCAGGCATCAGAATCCTTAAAAAGTCTTTCCAAGTGACTCTAAAAAGAGTTCCCATCTAGCTCTTCCTCCTTAGCCTCTGTGATTTTATGCTTTTTCCATATTTATAGATTTAAGCACATTAAAAGTCCATTCCCTTTGTAACCTTCCTCAAAAGGAACATTTTTTTAACTTTGGAAAATTGTGAAACAAAATAGGAATGAAGAAGTTTGCTCTTCTGAAATATAAACACTTGATTTTACAGAAGAATTGCCAGGATTGTTCTGCAGTTACATCTGAGGTGCTGCTGCAGGGGTAGCCAACACCCGCTTCACTTTACACAACCAAAGTACCTTGTCCTCCTCCTTTCTAAGTTCACTTAACAGAATGGAGCTTTCCCTTTGAAACTTACAAAGTGATGGCCTGAATCCTGTAATTGTAATAACAATAACATAAACAATGTAGAGTAGTAATAAGTATAGTAACACTGACAGCAATAATAACATTTTTGTTCATTGTGTTAGGCTGTGTAGATTAGGATATATCTGTTGGGGCTATGTGCCCTTGAACATCACATCTTCATAATGAATTTAAATTAAAGACTATGTACCTTAATGTTTATGATAGACCATTTTGGTTGAATATTCAAATTTGTCTAGCACCTGATGCAGATTCTGTGGTGATACACTCATTATTACTTTATAATATCCCTAGCCCTGTCTAGTAATTGAGAATACAGTGTCTCTAGGAGCACCCAAGGGAATAGTGAAGATTCCATAAACAGAATACACAGGCAAAATTAGCATGCAAACTGCTCCACCCAATACGCACATCATTCTCTGTCCAGTTTTCTACCTCACAGAAAGACCACTTTGTTTTGATCTTGGAGTGTCTTCTAAGTTATCTATCCTCTTCCAACTTGAATGACTCAATAGACAATGCTTTTACAGTACATTTACTGCATTTTACATCAAGGAATTATTTATGTGCTTAAGATGAGTTATTTCCTTTTAAAAACATCATCAAAGCTCACCACTTCTAGAAAGCCTCACCTGTTTAAATGGAATCTGATCCCATTAATTTCTGGCTGTATCTCTAGAGGATACATCAGAAGCCACGTGTGCATAGGCACATGCTGACATCCTATGCACTACGTAGGACAGCGCATCCACATGTCTCTTTTATTTCTCTAATTTAAGCACAAGGGCCATTGAACATGCTCTGTCACCTGCCTAGAATGTATTTGTGTCAACCAGCAATCCCATCATCTAGTTCTTTTCATATTTCTGCCTGGTTATTTTCGCTTGAGGAAGTTTTCTCTGATCTCCCTCTGCTCTATGGGTTTACATGGTCTTGTTGCATCTCTCCAAAGTCTCACTTTCATACTTCTTTGAGTAATCACTTCATTAATGTACTGTAACTCTTGAGACCCACAAACCCAGAGTCTGTGTTTGCTTTTGTTTACTAGTATATTTCTAGTATTTAGCCCAGTACCTGGATCTAGTAGGTGACACTAAATGGTAATGGAAAAGACACAATAAAAATTTTAAAAATACCTGGCTGGCGTAGCTCAGTGGATTGAGTGCGGGCTGCGAATCAAAGTATCGCAGGTTCGATTCCCAGTCAGGGCACATGCCTGGGTTGCAGGCCACGGCCTCCAAAATTGATATTTCTCTCTTTCTCTCTCTTTCCCTCCCTTCCCTCTCTCACAATAAATAAATAAATAAATTTAAAAATAATAACTGCTGAATTACCAGATAATAAGAAAATGTGTTTGTTCTTTGAAATACAGCTACAGAAAAACTCTTAGGTTCTCCTTCACCTAAGAGTTTTTCAATACTTAAAAAATTGCAAAACTCAATTTTCTACATTTTAAAAATTAAAAAGTAATGATTTAAGAAGAATGTAGTTATTTGTGCAAGATGATGAATTTTACTAAATATATTCATTAAATTGAACTTAACATACACTATAATTTTTTAAAAAAGTCACTCTTCATCCTGACTGTTATGGCTCAGTTGGTTGAGCATCATTCTGCAAAGCAAAAGGTTGCTGGTTTGATTCCTGGTCCAGGCACATGCCTGGGCTGCAGGTTCAGTCCCTGATGGGGCACATATGAGAGGCAACTGATCAATGATTCTCTCTCACACGGATGTTTCTCTCCCTCTCATTCTCCTTCCCTTCCCCTTTCTCTAAATAATAAGTAAATAAAAGTAACCCTTAATCTCACCATAGTAACACATCAACTAATTTTATTTCATCAAAGGACATTGTCCTTAAATTGAAGTGATTCTGGAACTTGGGTATTTAGTTCTAAATGTCTTTACTACCCCTGCCCCCTGCCCTATTTCTCTGCTTAATGATGGACTGCTTCCTAAACTCTGGCTGGAAGTCAGGATCTGTGAGAAATAGCCTTTTATTCCTTCTTATGTATACCCTAGTACTCCCAGTTAGAAAAGTTTACACAAAGTAGTCCTAGGCTTTGCTACTTGTCATGCTAAGCAACCCACTTAAACTCTGCTCAGCCTTGGGAGCCAGACCCCATTGTGCCAATTCAGGAGATCTCTTAATTCTTAAAACTCCCTCAGTCACCTTGAGGTGACTGTGACTCAGTGCTTCTTGACTAAGATTAGAGTAAAAATGTTCAGATATAAAAATAGTTGAATTATGTTAAGAGAAATTACAGGTTCCTCCATATTAATGTTACATGGTCTTTGCAGTAATTTAAATGCAATCAACCTAAATAAAATAAAGTTTAAAAGGACCCACTTTGACCCTGAATAGCAAAAGCAATCTTAAAAAGAGCAACAAAGCTGAAGAAATCATGCTTCCTGATTTCAAACTATATTGCAAATCTATAGTAACCATTGCAGTATGGTACTGGCAGTCTAACCAGACAGAAAGATGCAAGAGAGCAGACAGCCCAGACATAAAGCCACTCTTGTATGGCCAATTAATTTATGACAAAGAAGCCAAGACTATACAATGGGGAAAGGACCATCTCATCAATAAACGTTGTTGGGAAAACTGGACAGCTACATGTGAAAGAATGAA
The DNA here is from genome assembly GCA_004024845.1 of Tonatia bakeri. Lineage (NCBI taxonomy): Eukaryota > Metazoa > Chordata > Mammalia > Chiroptera > Phyllostomidae > Tonatia > Tonatia bakeri. Next base: position 45,590 of record PVIA01007565.1, on the reverse strand, counting down.
ACTGGGCTCCTGTCTTATATCAGACACAATAATCAACTCAAAATGGATTAAAGACTTAAATGTAAAACTGAAACCATAAAACTCCTAGAAGAAAACATAGGCAGTAAGCTCCTTGACATTGGTCTCAGAGATAATATTTTGGATTTGACACAAAAAGCAAAGGCAACTAAAGCAAAAATAAACATGTAGGACTATATCAAACTAAAAGGATTCTGCACATCAAAGGAAACAATCAACAAAATGAAAAGGCAGCATACTGAATGGAAGAAAATATTTTCAAATCACGTATCAGAAAAAGGCTTAATATCCCCTAAGTACAAAGAATTTATACAATGCAACAGCATCCCCCCCCCCCCAAAAAAAAAACCAGTCAGATTTTAAAATGGGCAGAGGACCTGAATGGATATTTTTCCAAAAAAACACTTAGATGGCCAAGAGGTATATTAAAAGGTGCTCAACATTACCAATCATCAGGTAAGCACAAATCAGAACTACAGTGAGATATCACCTCACACTTGTTAGAATGGTTATTATCAAAAAGGTAAGAAATGACAAACTGGTGAGGATATAGAGAAAAGAAAATCTTTTGTGCACTGTTGGTGGGATTGCAAATTGGTGCAGCCACCATGGAAAACAGTTTGGAGGTTCCTCAAAAAACTGAGGATAGAACTATCATATGATCCAGCAATTCCACTTCTGGGTATTTATCTAAAAAAATTAAAACACTAATTCTCAAAGATATATGCACCCCTATGTTCACTGCAGCATTATTTACAAAAGTCAAGAAATGGGAATAACCTGTCCATCAACGGATGGATGAATAAAGAAAATGTTATATATATATACATATATGTGTGTGTATACATACATATACATATGTATATATGTTCTGTACAGAAGGTATCCAGCCATGCAATATAAAAAATAGACACATTTATTGAAGAAGATACAAGAAACATTGTACATAGGAAAATGACACCTCAGTCATCTTTAAAGTAGGCACCTTGGGACCTCACATACTTCTCTCAATTGCCATCAGCTGCCCCTTCGTATTTTCCTGAATTTCATTCATATTTTCCTGAAATTTCTTCTCTTTCAAAGGTGATTATAGTTTTGGGAAAAGCCAGAAGTCACAGGGTGCCAAATATAGGCTGTAGGAGGGCGGAGTCACCTGGGTGATTTGATGTTTCACCAAAAGAACTCTGCATGAACTGTGAAGCATGAGTAGTTACTTTGTCATGATGAAGCTACCAATCACCAGTTTCCTATAACTGCAGCCTTCTGAATCATCCAAATAGTTTCTGAGAGGAATGTTCAAGCTTAATGCAAAATCTGATGCAGATTTGTCGTTCTACTCGCTCAGTCATTCCAAATGACAGCCACGCAGTACAGAAGCTCACTCAACAGTGTCTACAACCCTCACTGACTAGTACAGTGAAGTGATCATTGTTCATACATGTGCATTCCGGTCCACTCTCCTTGGCTGTCAGGTTATGTCAATATTGCACAAACCATTCTCATATTAACAGTGGCTGGACTTTTTCCAGACAGATCTCATATATATGTATATATGATATATATATGTGCATGTGTATATATATATGTATGTTTATGTTATATATGTATGTATATAAAATGGAGTATCCACCATGAAAAAGAAAATCTTGCCATTTGTGACAACATGATGGACCTTGAGGGCATTATGGTAAGTAATTTCAGAGAAAGACAAATAGCATATAATCTCTTTTATATGTTAAATTAAAAAAAAAAAACAACTCATAGATACAGAGAACAGATTGGTGGTTGCCAGAGATGGGGGGCTGGGGGCTGGGCAAAATGAGTGAAGGGAATAAAAAAGTACAAATTTACAGTTATAAAACAAGTTGTGGGGATGTAATATACAGTATGGTGACAATAGTTAATACTGTATTGCATATTTGAAGGTTGCTAAGAGAATAGATCTTAAAAGTTCTCAACACAAGAAAAAAAATTTTGTAACTATATATAGTGATTGGTGTTAACCACAATTATTACAGTGATCATTTAGTAATATATACAAATATCAACCATTATGTTGTGCATCTGAAACTAATATAATGTTTTGTCAGTTGCATCTCAATAAAAATATTAAAAGAATTCACTCTGCATGTCAGGAGATTAGCATATTTTTTAATTGAAAGTTCTGGTGGAATCTAGAGGCAGTTCCATTATAGTGTTTGGTTAAACCAAGTACCAGTTGACTAACGAGCAAATTAGCTATAGCAGGTATTTTGGTATCACTAGATGCCTTGTAATGGCAACCTTTATGGTCATGCATGTTTTATTCTCCCTTTGTTATGTTTTCCAGAGGGATAACCAATTGGCTGATAGAGTAACAAATGAAAAGTAACTTGACTCCATTGACCCGCTTAACTCTGCATGGGAACAATGGAAAGGAACAGCTGTTTGCTTTGAAACAGTGGAACAGGTATGGAACATCTCCTTTTGTTTTTGCCTCCCTTTATTTCTTTGCACATTTATTTCCAGACCAGTTAAAAACATCAAGTTGTTCCCGATTGAGAACACAGAATTGGAGTCACAGGAACAGGTATTGTGGATTATTTAAACATTCTGAGTTGCAAGTCTTGTGGTTAGGCTGCTGCTTATATAAATACCAGTGCAATTAAGAGATAATTATTTTTCAATAGCAAATAGGTAATTATGCTAGGAAGAATTATTACTTTAAATCATAGAATTAGCATTTTCGGTGTGTGTTTAGCTTTAAGATACAGGATTTGAATAAGGAGATTTTGTTCTAATAATTAGATCCCTATGGAGGAGTTACAGAAGTCATAACAGAATGGTTGAGCGTGCTGGCTTCTCCAACCCAAACCACCGAAAGTGTTTTTGCTGTGTTTAATGACCATCTCTCCTGCCCATATTCTTCTTCTCAACTATGACGGGACCCTGCAAGAAAGACTTTCTGATTTTCTCCCCATTTTTCAGGATTCACATAATAGATATAGATGAAGCTTCTTTTGCTTTGAACATTTCATGTGAACATTTTGCTCTGAGGAACATTTCACATCAACATGAAAATTTTAGAACAGCATTTGTAGGGCTCCTGAAATTAGAACCTTTAAAATATGTATTTATTTTAAATTGGATACCCATTGTCACTGGAATGCTGAACCTTCTTTCAGTTATGTCTATTATCAAGGGCCAGGGAAGCCATATACAGTTTGGTAGTGACTATATAGTGATCGATGCTTTAAGGAATTATGATATTAATGAATTGTAATGCAGCTAGAACATATTTAAGTTCAGAAGATTAAGTATCATGTACTGGATGATCAAAATTAAATTACTTAATAACTTTGCATGACTTCATTGGATAGCTTACAGACGAGAGACTATGAATAAATAATAAAGGCTTGAATTTTTCATAGGAATATTAGAATTCAAAAGGCTACAGAAAAAGAATTCATAAAAATTATGTTTTATATAAGGAATCAAATAAGGGTATGAATCCATTTTTTAAGGTTATTTGAGGAGAGATTTTAGGGGATGTTTTTACTATTACTCTGTAGTGTGTTCTCAGGGCATAATACATTTTCACACATTAAAATAACCAAGGGTTTCAATGCTCCGTTGAATTTGAAACTAAATCTTGTATATATCAATAATATATGAAGAACTCAGCAAGAAAACAGACAAAGTAGCAGGTTTTTGCTGCTGGATGCACAGAGCGCAACCTCGCAGTCTTTTGGTTCCTTTACGTTTCAGTTTGTAATTAGCCAACTACTTATCTCATTGACCAGCTCTTTATCTTGTGGTCCAAAACTGATGTAAACGGGCTTTTTTTTTAAGTACTTAAATTAATAGACATTATTTGTCTGAAAGGAATTCTTTGGAAAATAGGGCAAAGAAGATGATACAGGTGATGAACAATTAGCAAACTCTATAACAACCCATTTTGAATATTGTTTAGTCCATACCACAGAGCAAGCCAGCTACCAGATTTCACTTAGGTACAGATTACAGTGTGACTAGATTTATAAATAAAACGCTGATTTAAAAAAAGGCATGAAACAAGGGAATAGCCAGTTACCTTGTTTTCATTGGTGGAGGGTCTACATAAAAAATTATTTCAGAAATGGAATCTGCCTTCCTTTCTTCCATTGGGAAGAAGAGTGTGTAGAGGGATGGCCGTGCTACAGCAAAGGAGGAATCCCAGGCTGTTTCCAGTAGCATTCTCCAGAAATGGTAGCCTCCAACCGACCCCACCTCTCTTGTTCCACACCTGCGATAACTTTGAAGGAGGCAGCCTTAGGGAAAAAAATGCCCCAAACTGTCAAAATGTCCCTCTTCTTTCAGCTCCCCCAAATCAGAAAGTCCTCTTTCATGTTGATATATGCGAACAGATGATCAAGAGAGTCACTGGCCACCAAGTCCATGAAGATCCAAGGTCAGGATCAGATACAAGCGTCATAATAGAAGGATGAGTTATATTTTACAGAAACGAATGGTAGTATTATTATCAGCTCACATTTCATCTTTTTTTGAATTTCTCCCTGATTTTCCCATTTAAGTTAACCACTTTTTAATTTAGTTACCCAACAGACATTTACCACATACTTAATATGTACCAAGTACAATGCTGGGACTCTTTGGGCACAAAGCTGAATCCTTGTCCCCCAGAAGATTCCTTCTTGTTCTGTTTGACCTCTATATTCAATCATTATTTAACCCCTGAACCCCTGAACACTTCATTATTGGCTTTCAGTTTTGTATTCCATATTAATTTGCAATCTCCCTAAAGACCTGGCCTGCACTGCAGACTTTGAATAAGTAACTGAATTGTCTGCTGTGGGTATTATCATAATCTATTTAGCAGGCTATCTTCAGTCACCTGTAAATCTTTTTCCTGTATTAGTGACAGCAAGACCCAAGTAAGAAGGAATCAAAGCTGGCCATGGAGTACAATGCTCCCAAAGTGGAAATTGTGCATGTCTGTGCCTTGTTAAAATTGATTTTAGGACTATCTGTTGATTTATGGGAACCCTGACAACTGTTTTATTTCATGATACAGATGATGAAGAGTAAATAAATGTTTCCCTTACATTGAAACTTCCTTTTGAATGCTGAATATAGAGAAAAATAGATAATGCAAAGATCTATCTGCCATACTTTTATTTCTTCTTAGTGCTCTTGGATAGCTGTCTACGTACTTTCTTCATGAAAACATCTTGACCCAGATTTATCACTGCTCCTTCTACCCATGCTAGTAAGGTCTACACAATATATCTGAATTTGTTTGGTTGGAATCTCTTAGTATGTCATTGTTATTTCCCCAAAGTACTCATTCCCAAGTACCTAGAAGCCTCTTGATTTAAAAGAAGAGTACATAGAGTGATTTAAGAAAAATGCACAGTGGATTAGCCAAGCTGGGAGGTGTTCAGTGAACCACTGCTAGTGTTTAATTGAGAGAGCATATGACATCAAGAAGTCTTGGCTGACAGTGACCAAAATCTAGCTAACATATGCTCAAAAGAAAAACTGTGTGTAAATTTGTGTATGAGGAGGAATTTTATTGGCTCACTCCAAGCAAGGGCTGATTGACAAAGTGTAGGAGGGGAAGAGTTGCAAGTGCACTTGGAAACAACCGGAACTGGTGGACTCCACCCCACTGTGGCTCTCTCTCCATCCCTTCCCACCTGTCCTCTTCTGTGAGTCAGATTCAGTCTCTCTCACTTCAGGCAAGCCAACAATACCCAAAGTTTACATTTTAGAGGTTTTACCAGTTGAGAGACTGTCCTATACTCAAAAAACAAAAACAAAAATAAACAAAAAACCTAAGGGAGGACTCTGATTTGTTGCATCAGAGCTACTCAACCAAGATCAGGTAAGACTGAGGCAGGTCTCAGGAAAAACATCTGTTTCAGTGAGGACCTAGGAATTCTCCAGGCAGGAGGAGCTAAGAGGGTAATATCAAAGTTGTTTACTATAATAATCTCTGTCCAGAATGCCCCAAATGGCATTTGTTAAATTGGCTTAGATTGCTTCTATCTCTATTTTTTACAGTGCTAGAATTTGAATCCCTATGTTGATATATTCTTAGTGGCTTCAGGGATCTTGCTATCTAGCAAGACCTTAAACTTTCAGAGAGACAAGCATAATGACTGTGGCCCCATTCCTTGTCTACCAAGCCATACAGAAATCCCTACTTTCCAAATCCCATTCATGTTTTTTTTTAAGATTTTATTTATTTACTTTTAGAGAGAGGAGAGTAGAAGGGAGGGAGAAAGCAAGAGTGCAAGAAATACCTCAAATCATTGCCTCTTGCATGCCCCCAGCTGGGGACCTGGTCCACAACCCAGGCACATGCTCTGACCAGGAATTGAACCAGCCACCTTTAATTTTGCAGGCCGACGTTCAATCCACTGAGCCACACCAGCTAGGGTATAAATCCCAATCATTTTTGACAGAGTGTGACTTGTCAGAAGTATGCTGGTTGTCCCTATTACTGAGAAGTGTTAGGTGGATGTGTGCAGCAGGGCATCAGTAACCTGAGCCTAGCTATTTGTGGTGGCAGCAGGAAAGAGAAGACAGGAAAGGAAGTAGGGAGGTTGTCAGTTGCTCAGATAATTTTCCTTCAGTTCTGAATAGCCAGCTGGGCTGTGGTTCCAAGACAGGGCTGAACTGCAGGAGCAGAACTCAGAGATGAATGACACAGCCCCAAGTCTTGAACTGCTTACTTCCTAGGGAAAGTATGATGGGAGAGTTAAAAAGATAAAGCAGCAATGAAAAGAAGTACTACAATTTACTGAACAGCTGCCAGTCAGTATGGATACTGCTTTGTGGCAGGCAAAATTGGGATTTCTTTTCTCCTCTTGCCCTTGTGTGAACCAGGGACCTGGGACTAGGGCGCCTATGGCCTCCAGGGCCTCCACATTCGTGAGGAGCTAATTGAGTTGGGAACAATGAGCCATGCCACAGTTGCACCCTCAGGTAGGTCAGTGTTGTCCTCAGCACCTTCAGGGCTGTAGGATTTCTGTCTGGGATCTGACTTTTAGAAGCTTAAAGCTCACAAAAACTCTTTTGAAGTTTTTCACATTGTGCCTTTTAATTGAATTCTGTAGGGTTATGAGCCCTGGCTGTTCAATGTAGGGGTCTCAGGGGGCCTCTAAAACTACCCTCATCCACCTGGCAACATTTGACAGGCTCTGCTCTTGCCTGCGTTGGTTTGGTCATTAGCCTGCTGGGAGCAGAGCTGGGAAGTTGGCTCCAGATGAGCCCACCTGACACTGGGACATGCCCATTGGGCTCTGCTGCCGCCACTGCTGTCTCTGTAGATTGCTTATGTTGAGCATGAATATCTCCACATCCCTGCCACCATATTCCGGTCCTTCTACAATCATTCATTCACAGTCAGTCACTCATGGCACTTGCTGCACAAGTCCCAAAGCCAAGAAATGAATGATGATTTTCAAGGAATTTGTGGTCAGAGGAGCTGGCAATCTAAGTAATTTCTGTGTTCTTTTTCTTGTTTGGCTTTTATGGTAAAATATAACATAAAATTTACCATTTAACTATTTTTAAGTGTACAATTCAGTGGCATTAAATACAATCACTGTGATATGTAACCATCACCATTATACAGTTCCAGTTTTTTTTCATCACCCCAAAAGAAACTCTGTACCCATTTAGCAACAACGCTTTATTCCCTACGCCTTGTCAGCCCCTGGTTACCTCTATTTTACTTTCTTTCTCTATGAATTTGCCTATTCAATTACTTCATATAGCAAAAAGGAAAAAGGACTTATGGACATGGACAACAGTGTGCATAGGGGGTACAAGAGGACTAAAGGTAATGGAAAAATGCAATAAAAGTCATTAAGAAAAGGAAAAACAAAAAACTGTTATTTGTGTATACACATATATGCAATAAAATTATAATGAAAAGCACAAATTGATTTAAAAAATGCCTCATCCAAAAGGAATCATATAATATTTGTTCTTTGTGACTGGCTTATTTCACTTAGCATAATGTTTTCAAGGTTTATGCATATTGTTGCATGTGTCAGAATTCCATTGCGTGCATGAAAAATATCCCATTGTATGTATATAGCACAATTTCATTGATCTGTTTATGAACATTTGGGCAGTTTTCACCTTTCGGCTTTTATGAATAATTCTGCTATGAATAATGGTGTCAATTTTTGTTTAATATATTAACTCATTTAATTCTTACCACAGCCCCATGTGTTTAGGCACATTTTTGTCTCCAACTTACAGATAGGGAAGGTCACGCAGCTGAGTCATGGTCAGGCCTGTATTCCAACCCAGAGGGTCTGACTACAGTGCACTGCCTGAATTATACACTGTGCCGCCTTTGATAAAAATAGTTACCTTTTCCTTTGAACTTACTCTGTTCTAGGTACATTACTTGCATTATTTCTAAATCCTTATCTTTATGATGTGGGCTTTTTTATCCTTATAGCTGAAGACATTAAGGCTGGAGAGGTTAAATACTGGATGCAGGAATGCCCACCCCTAGGTGTGCTTGCTACTCTACAGGCCCCCTCTTAGAGGCAGAACATAGCAGGAAGATGGCTCCTTGGGACTTGGGACAGCAGAACTTGTGGATAGACCATGGGGAAAGGAGTTATCTCGGGGACAGAACCCATGACCATTGTGGGGCCCCTGGCATCACGTAGCTGCAGAGAAGCTCTATCCTGGCTCCCAGATAAGACCAGAATTTTTTTCTTCATACTTACGAGAAGTTGTTTTTGTTTTTATTTTTTTAAAATCTTGCTCTAACAATGGCTAGGCCAATAGAGTCAAGGTAAAAAGGGTGATTTTGGGGAAGCATACAAAAAAGGAGTTAAACAAATTCAAGCAAAAAGAAATCCACATTTGGCTGACCTGTGAATACTGTTTCTCAACAATTCTGAATTAGCTGAGTGTTTAGACAACATTTTGCTTGTATTTAACGATGTGGGCAAAGTCATACTCCCTTTGCATGACTGCCTACAGCCTTTAGCAGTTATTTGAAGTTCTACTTTTGGCAATCCTAACCCATTCCTCCCCTCATTTTTGTGCAGCTGGCACAAAAATGTACTTCAGATTGTCATTTTACAAAAGGTCAGACAGGCACTATCTTCCCATTTAGAGAGTGGGGTCCAGTATACATAAGCTTCATGGCTATCTACCCTCTTCGGTTTTACAGCCGAGAAAATGGCATGTGACACCCCTACTCAAAGACAGCGGACTATGTCGACCTCTGGAGAAGCTCTATATGAAGTTCTTGGTCTGCATAAGGGAGCATCAAATGAAGAAATCAAGAAAACCTACAGGTACAGAGGAAATTCAGTAGTTCCTGTACTAGTAGTGATAGTTATCTTGTGATTGGTAAGTGCCTCCAACTAAAGACATTTGCTTCCTGCTAAAACCAAGTAATCTCAGTTTTAGAACTCATGTTCCCTGTTCTACAAATACAGGCAGTTGGGAATAGAGAGGCAGATACTGATTTTATGAAAGAACTGTCTCATGATGCTGGGCCTTAAGAAAGGGCAGCCTACGCTCTAAGCCTACAGTGAGAGAGGTGGAGGGAGAGAGAGAGGAGAGGGAGGAAGAAGGAAGAGAGAGAGAGAGAGAGAGAGGAGAGAGATATCTCACTGTGAGTGACTAGGAGTTGTAATTTAACCCATGTGACACAGTGCCAACAAATCTAGTAGAGCAATTAAAAAAAATAATTGGTAGCTTGTTGCAATTGCTGTGTTATATGCTATACTTTCAAATCCTCACCTTTGATCTTTCATACCTGATCTAGTTCCAAGTTAGCTGTTTTGGGGAAAAATTGAAATATCTTTTTCTTTAAAGCTCCAAGGAATTAAAAAAAAAGTTGAGTACAAAAATAATTACTTATTATAGAAAATTTGGAAACTACTAAAAATAAAAATAATAACATTTATCCATAATTCTACCTCTAATGATAATTATTAATATTTTTCTTTCTAGTTTTTTTCTGTTTAGATAAGACATTTCAAAAGCAAGTTATGGTCATCTGTATTCTCTATCTTTCACTTTAACAAGGTCTTATTATGAAACTATCTTGCTATCATTAAATATTCAGATTTTTAATGCTATGGCTATTCTCTAATTCAATTACTTCATAAGCTATTTTTAAACATGTACTTTCTTCTTTGAAGAAAGATTTTATTTATTTATTTTCTTAGAGAGAGGGCAAAGGCAGGAGAAAGACAGGGAGAGAAACATCGATATGTGAGAGAAACATTGATCTGTTGCCTCTTGTACACGCCCTAACGAGGAATGGAACCCGCAGCTCAGGCCTGTGCCCTGACCAGGAATGGAACTGGCAACCTTTTGCTTTGAGGGACATCGCCATCCCACTTAGCCACACTGGTCAGGGCAACATGTACATTCTTTTAATTTTCCCTATGGTTAATTATCTTGTACCTAACTTATGATGTGTATTTTCAATTATTTCCTTATTTGTTGAGGAATAAAGTTGTGCCTTTAGGAAGAAAAATGAATCAAAACATAAATCAAAGTTTATTTTTAATCAGTTACCTCTTATATAGACATTATTTTACAACTTACAGTTATTTTTATTTTTTGATATACATAAGTTTAGAATTTTTAAGTAGATAAATTTGTTAGTCATTTACTTTATGGATTTTTGTTTTATCTGTCATGGTTAAAAAGCCTCTCTTGATTAAAATATTATGAAACTATTAACCCATTTATTTTAATACATTTATGGTTTTACTTTTTTACATTAAATCTTTGATCAATTTGGAGTTTATTTTGACATAAGGAATAAAGGTAGGATTTCATGTTTATTTTTTTCCTAAATCAATACCTCATCAAAATTTACTGAATTCTCTATTTTTATTTACTGATGGAAAAATTCTTTGGCTTTGAATTGGAGCCTTCAGCATGTGGTAAACTATAGGACCCCGAATGCCCTGAAGAAGCACGTGTTAAAGACCAAACTGCCATTTGAATCCAGACAATTCTGTCAAAATTGTAAAGTTTGTTCAAAGTCAATATCAATCTTCTAGTTTATATTTCACTTAAGGCTCTAGGGGAAGAGTCTTTGCTGTGTTTCCGTGTTCTGGAGCTGTCCGGGAGTGTGCCCGGGGCTGCTGGGCCCTGTGTGTCCTTGGTTGAGGGTCACTAGACTTGACTCTTAGAGCTTTGGGACTCTGACATTGTGCTGGGGGTGGGAGCTGGGAATCAAAATAATTGTATTCTAAGCTTAGTACCTACAAAGATGCTCTCTGAAATGAGAAAAAAGTGATATCCAACTACCTTGTAAGTTTTAAAACCCACTTTACAAATATGACTTTAAATTGTCTTTATTAATTTTGTAAGTTAAAATTTCTGGTCATATCCTAATTAAGGCACTAATGATGCCGAGCTGTTTGCAAGTTTAATAATTACAACCTGAAGTCTTTTCACGTAATCAGCATCTTCCTATTAATTTTGTTTTAATGGCATACAAATATTATTTTTTCAGCTGATTAGGGCACTAGTATGCTGCCAAATGCATCTACTTCTATTTAAATTACACATTTGTATTCTGCCAGTTATTTCAAGTGAATGAGCAGGCTGAAAATCTACTGAGAATATTATTCTTACATTCAAGAACCTGGATCAAAGCAGTCAAAATATAGTGAAATTAAAAGCCAATAAAATTTAATAAAATTACCAACTGTTGAATCCATACGCTGCTTGACCTCTGTTGCAATCCTTGGTTGTGCTCTTGAAAACAAAGCTGAATTAGAAGACATTTTTCCTTCTTTTATATTTTATCTTTATTTTTAACATCATACAAACAGGTATATACAAAAAATGTGTCTCTCATACTTCAGATCCTCAAGTTTTCTCTCCATGGAAAGCAATTCCTCTTGTATCTTTCTGGAGAGATCTTATACCTATATAAGCATCTATACAGACCTTCTGGGCTGGGCAAGATGGTATAGACTTGTCTCTCTTCCTCTCTGCTAAACACAACGAAAAAGCCTTGGAAATGACACAAGAGACAACTAAAAGAGAACCCTGAAAGGTAAAAAGAGAAGATGAATTGTTTAGGGACCACAGGACCAAGGGAACAATACAGTAGTGGGGCATTTTATGACTCTCCACCCAAGAGAAGATAATCTGGGCCTGGCCTTTCCAGGTACCCACTCTAGCAACTGGAAGGCAAACAGGTGGTCTTATTCTTCCTCCAAATTGAACAGAAGCGCTGTTAACACCTCTAGATAAGCCCAGCAGAACAGCAAAGGGGACCATCTGGAAGTTCTTATTACAAAACTGGCCAGAGGACTTTCCCACCAGCCTGAGACTCCCCTGTCTCACCCAGAGCCTACTTGACAGGAGATGTTAACAAGGAGGATTCTGCCTCAACGAACGTGCAGCCCAGGAAGTGCTTTTCGCCGCCTGGGAGATTCCCTTTCCTCACCTAAGGCGCCAGACAATCCAGACAGGGAAGCTCTTTTCATTTCCTGAACTAGCACAGAGGGCCAGTGGGGGGCCCAGAGGCAGGTGATAAACCAAACAGACCAAAATAACACTGTAGAGGCTCTGAACATTAGGTTGTCAGTGGATTCACAGTCCATAAAAGTAAGCTAGAAAGTGTCTGTTAAAATAAAAAAGTATAAATAAGACTTGAGTCTCCTAACATAACAGCTAAAATGTCCAGATGAAATCACTCATTATACAAAAAATCAAGAAAATCACAACTTGCATGAGAAAAGATAACCACCTGACTCCCACACTGAGATGAACCAGGTATTAGATTTATGTAGTATTTTAAAGTGACTATAATAAAAAGATTCAGCAAGCAATTACAAATTCTCTTGAAACAATTGAAAAAACTAGAAACTTCATCACAGAAATAGAAGTTCTAAAAAAAGAACCAAATGGAACTTACAGAACTGAAAAATAACAGAAATGCTACAACTAACCGAATGAAATCTATAATACAGGGAGATGACTGAGGATAGAGACAGTAAAGTTGAGGACAGATCAGTGGAACTTACCCAGGGAGAAAATAAACTAAAAATAAACAAGAGAGTCTCAGGAAGTTGTAAGCCTGTAACAAAAGATCCAACATTCACAATATTGGAGTCCTAGAAGGGAAGGAGAAGAGAGTGGGATTGAAAGAGTATTCAAAGAAATGACTAAAAATTCTCCAAATTTGGCAAAATCTATCAGCCTACAGATCAAGAAGCCGAGCGAATAATAAATAAGATAAATCTAAAGAAATTCATGCCAGCGCACATCATAATTAAACTTCTGAAAACTAAGACAAAGAAAATACCTTGAAAGCAGGCAGAGAAACAACACATGATTTATACGGGAACACCGGTTCAAATGGCAGCAGATTTTTCTTCTGAAACAACAGAGGCCAGAAAGAAGCGACACAACATTTTTCAAGTGCTAAAAGAAAAGAACTATCAATTTGTGAATTCTGTATCTGGTAATACTATACTTCAGGAATTAAGGGGAAATAAAGACATTCTCAGATAAAAGAAAACTAAGAGAATTTAACACTAGCAGATCTATTCTTAAAGAACAGCTAAAGGATGTTCTTCAAAAGAAAGAAAATGATGAAAGGAATCTTGGATCATCAGGAAGGGAGAAAGGAAAATGAAGCATGCAGAAACATGGGTTAATTAAATAGATTACCCTCCTCATGAATTTTCTAAATTGCTTATGATGAATGGTATAAAAATTATATCATCTGATGCTCAAGACAATTATATCTAAAATTGAGGAGGATAAGGGGGCCCAAATGGGAGTGAGGTTTCTACATTTCAGTAGAATTGATAAAACAGTATCAGTGGACTGTGATAAGTCATTCATACACACACACATGCACCCAAAACACTACAAGTAAATCCAGATGGAATTCCTAAAAATATTCAAATGATCCACAGGGAGATAAGAAAAGGGAAATGGAGGAGTGAGAAACAGCAGGCACAAACAGAAAACAAATAATAAAATGATAGACTTAATCCCTAACATAATAATTACATTAAATGTAAATTGTCTAAGCATATATTATATTTTTCCTTCCTTGTAATACAAATGATGGTGTACTATCACTCCTATCCTGTACTTTGCATTTGTCTGTTAACAATATACCTTGGAGATCATCCTCAGGAACGATCAGTTCATAAAAAGTTTCATTCTTTTCACACTGTGGCATATTCCATGATAAAGATGTTCCACGATTTAATCAGTTCCCTGTTGATAAACATTTAGGTTGTTTTCCCTCTGTTGATAAATATTTAGATTGTTTTCCATCCAGGTTGCCTTTTTAAACCAACTTAGAGCTTCTCAGGAAAACCCCATGGTTCCAGAAAGGTAGATAGAAGTGGTGAAAAACTATCTTGGTTCCTGTCCACTTCCCAGTTTTTGCTGACTCTATTCCAAATTCCTGGAGCAAGGATCTAATAGGCCCAGCTGGGTCAGATGCTCACCCAAGCTGGGAATTTGCTGAGTCTGCCTAGAGATCCAGAATCACAAATACCCATTACCTTAGCAAGGACTGTGGGATCCAACCCTGTGGGAAGGAAAAGGGGCAATGTTCTCTAAAAGGGGACATAGAGTTGGGAAGCAAATTATCAGTATTTCTAGTTCTTCATTCCTTTAAAGAACTAAAATAAAAAGAAACCTCACAGACCTATCTAAGCCCCTTCTTGTGTCTATCTATAAATAGCTACCAAAAATCTTTCTGTGAGTAAAGGATCTTTTTTCCTACATCATCACTTTTCCTACTAATATAACCATACTTCATTTATCAAATGATAAATTGTAGTCCCCAGCTACTTCAAAGAACAGCTGGGAGGAGTGACAAGAGAAAGGCTTCTACTGTGTCAATCCATCACGTACTGAAGTTCTTGTCTCATTGAAATTTTGTAAAGAGAAATGAGATCATTTTTTTTCAAATTGTGTGGGGCCCTTTGTAGAAAAGCACAATGAAAATACCAGGTACTATTATGAATGGATAGATATCCTCATCATCTTTAAATGTCTAAAATTATCCTGCCATTTGCCACTATCGTCAAAAACCATTTATCCAGCATAAAGTGGCTTTTTGCTCCATGTCAAAAGTGTCATATCACAGGGTGAGACTCGTGGTTTGAGTCTCATCCACAGCCTTCGTTATGAAATAAATCTGCCTTTCACATTGCACAGCATAATCATTCCAAACAGCTTGAAGTTTAGGGCTCGTTTAATCCAATTTTCTCATTGCTGGATCAGGCCACTTAATCCTAACAGTGTTTGCATGAGATAAGCAAATATTTCTCTCTATTCTCTGACTGCCTAAAAGTCTTTACTCCCCTTTTCGTGCTGTCTGAAGGAGACTCATTTGAGTTAATCAAATACACCTGGAATGGCTAAGCGGTTATCCATCTTGCACATATTTGCCATAACTTTAAACTGGCATGCTCCCCTTTTCACTAAGTGTAAGTAGTCCTTCTGAGGCAACAGGAATTTGAGTTAGGAAGCTAGGAAAGAAGGAGAGGAGGAGGGGCAGATGGTCTGTTGTTGAAATATGAGACTCAAAGGTTGTTTTCTAATCCCAATACTAAGCTTTGGCCCCTTTTGAGTGACTCAGGAGCTTGAGTTCCCGGTGAAGTCTTCATCAACCAAGTCCTTTTAGGAGTCTTCTGTGGGAAAGTGTCCCAGGATCCTGGAGTCAGTTCATCCCTATGTAGCAGTGTTGCTCCACCAAACCAAGTTTCCACCCTGTTAGTGATACCTGCTTCCATTCACTCAGTGAGCACGTCCATGGTCACTGCTAGGCACAACTCTGGGCATGCTAGGCTCTGCAGCTGCAGCTGCTGCTCTGGTTCTCAGCGGGGCAGAGCTGCTCTGCTGCTATTTTTGTGCCACCCTATTAGACCTGGCTGGTGTAGCACCTGCTCCTTGCTAAATACTTGGTGCCCAAGTCTTCTGATTACTACTCCAGACCAAGAAATCACTTATGCTAATTATCTTAACACTTGAGGGAGTCATCAGTGCCTGCTGGGAGGTAGAAGGTTGGATATAGGGCTCCCCCTTTTTTGTAATATCCTCTGTTAGAGACTCTAGTTAGTATAAAAATTTAGTACAAAAGCTTCTTCTATCTTATAGATTTCTATCTATAGGACCCAAACATGTGCTCAGAGGTAAGTCAGACACTAGCAGTAATGACCCTATGCTTACAATCTCCAAACTCTGACAGATTAAAGCGTTGCTCCTGGGTCAAACTCATCATGCCTGGCTCTTTCTTCCCTAAGACTCTGCCCAGGTCCTATCCCATCCCCAGCTAGGCTTTTATAACTACTGGGTTATCAGACTTACATAGCTGTGGCTGCCTCAGCAGGGCACATGACTTGGGTTTCTTTCTGGAAGGCTCTTCAGGCTTGGGGATTTCTGAAAGGCTGCCTCCAGGCCTCCAAGCATGCCCTTGATGGGCTCAAACTCCCAGCCATGAACAGTAGGCTGTACTGGCTCAAAGATGCATCCACATCCCTCCCATAGCTTTACAATAAACAAGGCTAACTGTTCTGTGTTCTGCTTAGTAATTTGAAAGAGAAAAATGTATCTTGCTGCTCAGCAGGCACTTTAAGAGTGTGATTAGATCCTTCTTTTCTTGATATTGACTGGCACATAAAAATCCTTCACTCGAGTCAGTAGACTGTTGATCTATTCTTCATACTGCTGCCTAATTATAGAAGAAACCAAGAAGGATGATCGCAGCACTTAGCAGCCACTGGTATGTCTAGAATCTCTCACAATCATTAATGGCTTTCTAGCAGCAAGTTCTGTTAATGATTCAACAACTATTTATTGATCACCTACTATGTGTTAGGCAAACAGACAAAATCCCTGTACTTCTGAAGTCTATGTTATGGGCTGGGGGAGTGGGGAAGCTTAATAATAAGTAAATACATAAAACATACAGTCTATTGGATGTTGTAAGTGTGCAGAAAAGCAAAGTAGGTAGGAGGTGCTAGGAGTGATGCTAGAAGTTACATGTTCTCTTTAAGGTATTTCATACAGATTTTAGCACTAAGATCTCTTGGTTACAGTGAATTCTAAGTATGAAGAAATTAAGAGCATAGGGTATAAATGCAGAAAAGACCTGGATTCAAACCCCTTCTCTTAGCCTCATTTTCTTCATGGAATACAGATAATGGTGCTGAGCTCAGAGGATTGCTGAGGATTAAGTGAGATGATATATGTAAAGTATTTAGCCCAGGTCTGGCACATGGGTTACCGGATGCCATGAAGGATACACATAAGTCCTAGAAATAGCCCTATAGAATGGCATTCTTTAAACTAGTTAGGGCCTGGGCACAGGGACATTGTCTAAACAGTGTGTGTGTGCATGTTGTGAGTATGAATGGGAGGTATTTACAGTCTGTGATATTTCAATTCCATTGCATACATTTAAAAAAGTATTAAAACTATTTTATTTTAACATGCCAATGTTGGTACTATGCTGAAAAATTTATATTCTTTGCATCTGTTCATTTTCATAAAAATATTGGTACCAATTAGAATGTGGAGGGAACAGTCTATAAAAATTTTAAGAGGCCTATAAGCAAAAAGCTAGAATCTGAGAGAGAGAGAGACCCCTAAATATTATACCCAAAATGATTACATAGAGTCATTTAGGTGGGTTTCGGGGAAGGTCTGTTGGGGGCCTTGTTTGAGGTCCTCTGTGTGCTCCATGGCACACTATATGTCCCATCAGAGCATAAAACCCTGTAATTATAGGTTTTTTAGGTACCTCTTCCCTGCCATTTGGTCAGTTCCCTGAAGGAAGGCACTGTGCTTTGTCTTCCTTGCACTTCGAGCCCTAGCACCACGCTAATGTTTGCCAAATCCAAGAATGAGTTAGTCAGCAAATAATTAGATTTTGCCTCTAGGTTTTCTCTTCTCAGTCTTTTTTTTTTTTTTTTAAGATTTTATTTATTTCTTTAGAGAGGGAAGGGAGGGGGAGAGAGAGAGAGAAACATCAATGTGTGGTTGCTGGGGGCCGTGGCCTGCAACCCAGGCATGTGCCCTGACTGGGAATCGAACCTGCGATGCTTTGGTTCGCAGCCTGCGCTCAATCCACTGAGCTATGCCAGCCAGGGCATATTCTCAGTCTTTTTAAGATCATTCTCAAATGTTTGGTCCCTTAGCTGGACAGGGAGTCATTTGTTGACCCAGTAAATAGAGAGGTACAGATCAACAAGGCAAGGTCATAGTTGGAGCTTGGGACCTGGTGCATTTTGTATGGCTGTGGGACCTTCACACGAGAAGTAATTAATGAATAAGGAAGGGGAAATTGAAGAAAATACAGACAATTATGCAATTTGAAGAATGTGAGTCTTGAGTATTTAAAATCTCATGTGTAATTTAAATGTTAGTTTTTACTTACACTGCCCTGTGCATTTTTTAAGTAAGATGAATACAAGATTAGGATTCCCAAAAGGGAGGCTGACTGACTTTCCTTGGTGCAAGAAACTAACAAAATGCTGGCCTACTTACTGAATGTAATCTAACCCTTCCGTAACATCTGAGACCACAAAATCAGAGTGAACTAGTTTCATACATCAGCACATGGGTCTCTGTGCCTCACAGAGGAGCTTAATTTCTCCTTGTTGGCAAGGCACCAAATATCCTGGTTCACAGAGCAGCAGGCAATCAATGGATTCTTCTATTTCATTCAATTTCACACAGAACTTTCTGGAACTCATCTTTCATCTCTAAAGAGGTGAGTTGCCTCAGTGAGTCAAAACCTGTTTACACAAGGAGCAGGAAAAAGTGTCATTTCCATAGTGATTTGTGGCAACCCCAAGCTGTGGTGCTTTTACCCATCATTATTAGCAATTACAGCTTGTAACAGAGGCTGCTGATGAATAAGTGTAAGTGTCAGGGGAATGCATAGCTAATAGAAGAATTGTAAATATTTACAAGGCAAAGTGATGATTCAAGCTCACAAGATAAATTGAAATTAATCTCTATCAAGCACTAATATGTTTCCTGAATTCTAAAACTTTCAGTTAAAAACAAGAGAACATAATATGAAGCTATATCAGAGTTATCTTCCAGGTCAGCTGCATAACCTCCCTTCTCCCATGGCAAACCTTCCACTTGATTCTCTTATTTCTTCATGTAACTTCAACTTCATTAGTTCCTGGGCTCTAGAATTGTAATTAACAATGACTTTTTTTCACTCACTCATTCACTCAACATCTGTTTAGTACTGGATACTTATCCACATTGTACTGTGAAAGATGAATATATATACACACATATACATATACACATACCTATCTGTATCTATATGCAAACACATAGTTTATACCATTTAAAGAGCTTATAAAGAGTTAGATTTAGTAAGGTTTAAAAGATACATACTGAAAGGCAAGTCAAACAAAGGAGTCTGTTGTAAGTGGAATAGATTAACTTGAGCACAGGATTCATATTAATCACTTAAATGAAAGTGAATATTTCATTTTATCACTCATTCTTGTCCCAGGTACTCTAGGTTCTGGGAATACAATTATAAACAAATCACGGCTATTGATCTCATGTAACTTGAGGTCTGGTGGAGGAAGTAGAAAGTAATCAAATGTTGATGAGAATGAGTGTATAATTACTGACAAGGTACAGCACCCTGGAGGAAAAAGTATGGCTTCATGAGAGTGTATAACAAAGACAGCTGATCTGGACTAGCGATTACAGAAGTCTTCCCCAAGAAAGTGAATGCAGTATTAATTTTAGTACAATTTATATTAAAGGTAATCAAAGAAATGCCAGAAGGACAAGCCACATTCCAACATATATGGAATGCTCACTATGTGTCAGGCACTATGCCAGTGGTTTGTAGTCATTATGACATTCTCACAATTCTGTACTGTAGGTACTATTATTGTCTTTATTCTACTTTTGAGGTAGGTTAAGTAGCTGTCCAGAGTCACATGCAGTAAGTACTGGCACCTACGTTGCCTTACTCCAGGCTCCACAGCTCTTAACAATCACATCTCTGATTTAAAATAGCTGTCATGGATCCTAAGGATTCAAAGGCCAGAATCTGAGTGATGGGCATGGAGCAAAGGTCAAAGCTAAGAAGGAAGCCTGGGGTTGAAATTTAGGGTTCTTAGTCCCAGGTTGGGATTTAAACACGGAAGTAGAGAAAGGGATCTGGAATGCGCACCAAGCTCTAAGTTCCAGACGGTGTGGGCAAGTGGGTTCACTCTCAGCACACCTAGGGGATGACTGCACCTACCAGGCAATGTGACATCTGGCCTTGCACTGGGGCAAAAGTGGCTTTTGGTATTTACTAGCAAAGTTCTATTATATACCTGATGTTTAAAATAGTAAGATCCACAAAGGAGTCTTATAGGTCCCAAGGTAATGTAATTCACCTCTCTCTGGCAATAGTGTTAAGTCTAACTTCTTCTTAAGTCATTTGTTGATTTAAAAAAAATCATGGCACATTCAGCATATGTTACTCACCATATACCTTGCATCTATAGCTATGCTTGATGGACTAGATGCTTGATAAATAATTGGTGAATAAATGCATGTATGAAAGCATAAATGAATAAATCAGTAGGAAAAAGCAATGCTTCCTGGGTGCTTTAGCAATGGTTGTCAAACCAAGTAATCTAATATACTAATTGAAAGGAATTATGTAAACATAAATTTAAAAGAATATGAAGGTACAACACTGTTTGACATCAATGAAAATTGTTACATCTATTGCTTACCAAAATGTTCTTTAAGTTGGCTTTATGACTACCATCATTCTTAAAACAAAAGAATAAAAAATAATAAAAGTATACTTTCAAAGGGATATGTTTTCTATAAACATAAATGGATTTTAATGAAATTGATGTAGATGTTAAAACTATTGCTAGGTCATGATGTCAATGAAAATGGTGGCATATAGAACTCCAGAAGTCTGCTCCTCCATAAAAGCAACTAAATATCTGGAAAAAAAAAAAACCCAAACTGTCAGAATTAACCTTTTTGGAATCTGGAAACTAATCAACAATAAAACATTGTTGAAAGAAATTGAAGAAGACACAAATAAGGGGAAGACAGTCCATGCTCATGGATTGAAAGAATATTGTTAAAATGTCCATATTGCCCAAAACAATCCACAGAGTCAATGCAATCTCCATCAAATTCCAATAGCATTTTTTCACAGAAATAAAACAAAGAATCCTAAAGTAGGTATGTAATCACAAAAGATCCCAAGTAACCAAAGCAATCTTGAAAAAGATGATCAAAGCTAGATGTAAGATGTTCCCTGATTTCAAACCCTATTACAAAGCTATGGTAATCAAAACAGTGTGGTATTAGCAGGGAAAATGACACACAGATCAATGAAGAGATCCCAGAAATAAATCTCTGCTTGTATGGTTAATTATGACAAAGGAGCTGGGAATGTACAATGGGGAAAGGACAGTTTCTTTAATAAATGGTGTTGAGAAAACTGGACAGCCACATGCAAAAGAATGAGACTGAACCACTGTCTTAAACCATATACAAAAATTACTTCAAAATGGGTTAAAGACTTGAATGGAAGACCTGAAACCACAAAACTCCAAGAAGAAAACATAGTTGGTAGGCTCCTTGACATTGGCCTTCACAATGATTTTTTTTTTTGGATTTGACACTGAAAGAAAAGACAACTAAAGCAAAAGGAAATAAGTGGGACCACATCAAACTAAAATGTTTTTACACAGCAAAGAAAACCATCAACAAAATGAAAAGACAACCTACTGAATGGGAGAAAATATTTGCAAACCATGTATCTGATAGGAATTTAATATCCAAAATATATATAGAATGCATACAACTCAGTCCCATCTGTGTAAAAAAATGGGCAGAGTTCTGTGTAGACATTTTTCCAAAGAAGACATACTAGTGGTACATGAACATGTGTTCAACATCACTAATTATCAGGGAAATCATCAGAGCAAGTGTCTGCTGAGGGCTTTGACTAGAACCAGTGTTGAGAGCTGCTGTTGAAAGTTGGAGACCAGGTTTGTACAGCCATTTCTCCTACATTCCAGTCCTATTTTCCATGATATTTAGAGTTCAATAGAGATTGCTGTCTTTAACAAAATAAGAATGAAAAAATTTCCCCAGAAAATGTATTAAGACTGAAGGTCCAGAAACTTTTGTTGGGATCCTGAGCCAGTTAACAGATGTCTTGAACTGTATGCACCTCTCAGATTCTGGGTGAGCTCTTGGTTGAGAAGGAAAAGGATTAAAATACAGCACTCAAAGATCTTAGTGGCTTGCTGAAGACTGTCAGTGGTTTAGTGGTGTCAGAACTTTGAGTCCTCATTCTTTAAAACAGTATTTTCATGATCATTGTAGACCAGTGGTCCCCAACCTTTTTGGAACCAGGGACTGGTTTTATGGAAGACAATTTTCCAGGGACCAGGGTATGGGGAATGGTTTCAGGATGATTCAAGCACATTATATTCAAGCTCACCTCCTGCTGTGTGGTCCTGGTGTTCCTAACAGGTCACAGACCACTACTGGTCCGAGGCCTGTAGGGTGGGGACCCTTGGTGTAGACAAATAATTCTATCTAGACTCTAAAGTGTCTATGTAGACATTTTATCTACTGTGTTTGTGCAAATAGTCTAGTCTAGCCTACCTTATGAGGGAGGGTAAAGATCTGGCTCTTAAACTGTCCACTGAAAAGAAACTACCTAAAATAAAGTGCTATCACTCGACATTTGAACTTTTCAGAAGCTTAAGTTATTTAACACTCATTAAAAAACATACTCAAGCATAATGCCTCATAAAGTCATTATACATTCTAGAAAAAAAATGGGAAGATTATTTGCCAAGGTATCACTGAAGTACTGTGGAATCACTGTCTTGACTGCCACTAGAGGTCAGCACTTGACTCTCAATGTGGGAAAAGACCAACCTTGAAAACAGATCATCATTATAGTTCCTGCTGTTATCTCACTTGATCTCTCTTGAGTGATGAACGTGACTGTGGATCCCAGAAAACACCCAATTTCTGGAGTGAGGTGCTCAGATATTTCATCTGTAAATGCGAGGAAATCATAGAACCTTGTAATGTGCCTTCAAAGGGCCCTAGGTGAGGCCTTGGTGGTAAACTACTAAAATCATATATTCTATAGTAGCAGGTATTCAGAAATCATTTTATAGTGGAGGTTGTACTGCCCTCATTAGCTGCAATTTGAAGCCAAATTGTGCCCTGGCCTTGTTATTCTGTCCTTTGATTCTATACTGATCCTGGCCCAGTGGCTCCTGCTTCCTTGAGCCCCATTAACAGTCCCATTCCGGCTTTCTCTCAGCAGCATATTGTATTAAAGTTTCTGGCAGGGAGTGAAACTCAATTACATGAAATGATTGTAGGGGTTGTGAGAGACTTGGCTGATCAAGGGAAAAGATCTGACCAAGAAAGCCAGTAACACACAACATGCTTTAATGGGTGGTGCTTCAATGGGATCATGTGAGAGGGGAGATCCCTCAGAGCATGAGACCATCCAGAGACTTATAGAATGGGGCTACCTTAAGTAGGGGAATAGGGCAAAGGCACTCCCAGCAGAGGGGGAGGTTGGAAAGGGGGCTTACTATCTAGCTGATGTCACTCAGGAGCATAGTGAGGAGTCTCAGAGTGAGAGAGCTTCAAAGGGCCATAACAGCTTGGAGTCCTATAACCACAAGGCTGTATCTTATCAATAGCCAGCAGATGTAGGATGAGGTCTTGCAGGTATATAAAGCAGGTAAGCTAACAACCCTTCTAAAAACCCGGATTTAACCAATAGAATGTGGCAGAAGTGATAATTTACCTAAATCTTTAAAAGGCCTAGCAGCTTCTACTCATACAATTTGGCTTAAGTTAGCCACCATTGAAGAAATATGACTACCCTGAGACCATCATGTTGTGAGGCACCTCACCTAGCTATGTGAAGAAGCAACATGGAGAACAGAGTCCCCGGCCCACAGCCCTAGCTGAGCTCCCTGCCATAGCCAGTACAACTTACCAGCAAGTCATGAGGCCATCTTGGAAGCAGATCCTTCAGCTCCAATTGAGCAGTCTTAGTCAAAGCCAGATGGAGCAAGAAAACTGTCCCCACTAAGTCCAACCCAATTACAACATTGTAGGCAATTAAATAAAATGCTTGTTGTTTTAAGCTACTAAAATTTACTATCTGGTATAAGATGACATCTTCTTAGTTCTGCAATTATTTCTTAAAAGTTTTTAAAATATAATATCTGGCACACAGAGATGATCAAGTATACAAGTGAAAATAATATGAACAAGAATCAGCCAAAATGAGAAAATAGAACAGTGGAAATTTCAGGTATTAAAATTATCAGATATATATTTAAAAATAACTATCAGGATAAATTGCAACAATGAGAATTTGCACAGAGAATGGAAAATTATGAAAAGGGACATTTCAGATTTTTAAAATAAACATAAATTTTACATAAAAAATACAACAACCAAACTCAAGGTCTCGAAGATATGGTTCAACAGGTTGGAGAGCTGGCTGCAAGATAGACCAGAAGGAAATAACCAGAAGAATTACAAAAGTACAGAAAACAATGCAAGAAGATTTTAAAAACATAGAGGATTCAGCAACATGATCTTAGGAGAGTAGAATGAAAATTAAGAAGAAAGCTGTTTGAAAGCATGATGTATGTGATTTTTCCAGGTTCATGAATGCTATCAATCCCTAAATACCAGAAACTCAGTAAAAGTCAAGCAGAATAAATAAAAACAAATCTATATCCAAACATATGAAAAATGATGAAAATCAAAGATGAAAAGCCTTTTTGGCAACCAGAGAAAAAATACAGATTAACTTCAAAGAGCAACAATTACACTTACTACTAGTAGATTTTTCAATGGAGATAATGAAAGCCAAAAGACAATAGACTGAAATCTTTGTTATGATGAAAGAAAATAATTGATGGGCTGCAATTCTATATCCAGAAAAAGTACTCTTCAAAAATTAAGGTAAAATAAAGCTATGTTAACCTAAACAAAAACTGTAGGAATTAATCATCAGCAGACCTGCAGTAAGAAAGACACTAAAGGGTGTTTGTAGATAGAAGGAAAATGATCCCGAGCAACAAAACAAGAAAACAAAATAGGAAAATATGTGAGAAAATATACAGAAATATTAACTGTATAAAACATCATTAAATGCTACATGTATTAAATAACAATTCTTGGGAACTTAAAAGATGTAGGTAATTGAAGTGCATGCTACCAACAACACTCAAGTAGAGAGGAAAGTATCAGTGTTATCGTTCTTTCCAAAACAAGACAAAAATACACTAGCATCATATATTGAGAAGTCAAGAATTCTGTAATCTTTAGGAAGACTCCAAAAGGAATAATAAAAAAATGTGCAATTTTCAAAGCAACTGAGGGAAAAAGAATAATGAAAAAGAATCAATCTAAAAGAAGACAAAATAGAAGAGGAAAGAAAATATATTTTAGATGGGTTTATATAGGTTATTTTTAAAAAACCTATAATAAAGTATAGTAGATTTAACCTGAAATACAGCAACATTTATATAAAAATAAACATAGACTAAATGTTTCAATTAAAAGCAGAATGTCATTGCAAATTAAAAAACAAAACTATATGGCATTTACAAAAAACATCACATATGTAAGAATATAAGAAATTTAAAAATAAAAGGAGAGAAAAATGTGTTCTATGTAGATACCTATCCAGAAAGCTGATATAGCTTTACTAATACCAAAGGAAAGACAAAAAGTATTATTAGAGCCCTGGCTGGTGTGGGTCAGTGGACTGAGTGTCTGCCTGTGAACCAAAGGATGGCTCGTTCAATTCCCAGTCAGGGCACACAGCTGGGTTGCAGGCCAGGTCCCCAGTGGTGGCTGCATGTGAGGCAACCACACACTGATGTTTCTCTCCCTCTCTTTCTTCCTCCCTTCCCCTATCTCTAAAAAGAAATAAATAAAATCTTTTAAAAAAGTATTACTAGAGATAAAGAGTTGTATTTCATAATGATAAAAGTTCATTACCAGGAATACACAGCAGATGTGAATTTGTATGCTCTTAAAGAACATGGCCTAAAATACACAAAGCAAAAAGTGACAGAACTATAAGGAACAATATGCGAACCTACAGTCCTAGTGGGAGATTTTAACATGCCTTGCTTGATAGATCAGTAAAATGGCTATGAATATAAAAAGATTTGAACAAAAATTAGCAAACCAAATCTAATGTTCTTATATAAGAACAAAGGACCAAACACGTGCATTATATAATCTTTACATATGGAACATTTATAAAAATTCAACATATAATGAGACGTAAAACAAGTCTCACATTTTGAAGAATTTAAATCTTATAGAATATGTTCTCCTACTGAAGTGCAAGCAAACTAGCAAGCAAAAACAAAAAGATGGCAAGAAAAGTCCAATATGTTTAAAAATTGGTAGAAACAATTTAAAATAACTCATGGGTAAAATAAACCATAAATTCAGAAAATATCTAAAAATTGAATGTTTCACATAACAACTTGTGGAATGCAGTTAAAGTGGCACTTAGAGGAAACTTTATAGAATTCAATACACATACTAGAAAATTCTGTCTGACAAATAAAAAAATACATAATAACCAAGTTGAGTTTATCCCAGGAGTACAAGTTTCACTTAACATTAAAAAATCAAGTATATTAGTAGATTAAAAGAAAAAAACATATATTCTCAACAGATGCAGAAAAAGCATTTAATAAAAATTTGAGAGCCATTTACTTTCAATAAATGAGTAAAAGAAGGAGAAAAGGATGCTTGCTATGGTCACTTTTATTTGACATCTTACTGAAGGTCTTAGGACAATAAGAAAAAATGTAAGTGATACAAGAATTGGAAAGAAAAAATCATTATTTGCAGATTTATATGATTGTGTATGTAGAAATGCAAAAGAATCTATAATTTATTAAAATTAATAAATAACTTTAGCGAGTTTGTGGTATAAAAAACATTAATATATAATACTGTTTTACATTTGAAATGAACTAATAAAAATTTTAATGTCAAAACCACACAAAAAAATAAGCCCCTAGAATAATTCTATGAAAAGATATTCAGGACCTAAATGATAAAATTATACAGCTCTGAGAAACATTTAAAAGTGCTAAATAAGTGGACTTAGTAAACAAATGTCAATCTCCAAACTAACCTAGAGAGTCAATGCAACTGCAATAAAAATCCCAATAGTGTGTGTGCATATAAATTGACAAGTGAATTCTTAAAATTATGTGGAAATACAGAGGGCCTGAATAGCCACAGAACTGTTAAAGAACAACAATATGGAAGAACTTCCTCTTTAAGATATTAGGACAATTTGGAAGATATCATATTTAAGACTGTTATTAGCTAAATAGCTAAATAGACCAATGGAGCAGAATAGAGAGCCTAGAAATACAGGAAAAAGATTTTTTTTAAAATAAGTGGTGCTATGACAGTTGAATATCCATTTTAAAAAATAAAATGGGATGCCTATCTCCCACTACACTAAAAAAATCAGCTACAAATGGATTGTTGAGTTCCATGTGAAATGCAAATGTATAAAGATTTTAAAGCTATAGAGTTTATAGGACAATATCTTCCCCAATTTAAGAAAAGTGATTAATCCAACTAAATTAAAATTAGGAATTTGTCAAAAGATTTCATAAAGAAACTAACAACAATGACAACTAAAAGTAGCCCCAGATAGGAAGAATACATATGTAACATATATAACTGACAAAGGATTCATATAAGAATACGTATTTTTTTAAAATCCTACAAATTAATTCTAAACATCAAACTAAAAACTGGTGAAAGGCTAACGTGCAATTAAATAGAGGATATCCCAAATTAGGAAATGCAAATTAAACCACAAAAGAAGATTGCCACATATTAAAATGTCTGTCAATACAAAATGTCAGGCAGATGTGCATTGGAAATCATATGTTGGTTTCTTATATTTTCACTTGGGTGTCGCCTGAGTTCTACTGAACCTCCAGTATTATGACATAGTATCAGGCTCCATAGATGCAAAACTTGCCATTCACCTAGGGTTTGTTTTCACCTGCAATCTCTGGTTTATAGTAGTTCATTTTCATATCTATCATTGGTTTCCTCCTCTTTGTAGCCATTTTTTTTTACCTAGAAAGGAAAAAAAATTGGATTCCGATTTTGCTTCCTTTTGCTACCTTGGCAGTACATCCTGGCTCTGTACACTCTCCTTCTTCTGTTCTTCTGTGGTAGACAGCAGATGGTTTTCTTCTGGGACATTAGAGAGACAGTAAAATTTGTGGCTGCGGGATTTTAGCAGAAAGTCACACAGCAATAAGGAAATCTTTCAAATAGGAAGCAACAGAAGGTGATTGGAGAAAGCAGCTGAAAATACGTTAAATGGGGAAAAGCAGCTATAGCCACACCAGGTGGAACCTCCTGAGGCTGAGAGGCCAGCCTTCCCAAACAAAAAGTCTCCTCTGACATTTCAACCCCATGAAGATAGATTTGGACAGAACTGGGGCAACATTGTCATCGTCGGGTCTTAGGTGACTTGGAGACTGGTACAGAGTAGTAGGTAGATCTCACCTGAGTGTTACATGGTACAAGGAAGAGAACTGAGTGGAACATTACAATTCTCAGAATTATTCCACTGCCTCAGAAAAGAAGGTAGGCCTTAAGGGCCTTAGGTCATCACAACTACAAATCCATGTTTAGCTTTTGTGTCACTCCCTCGATTCACTATCAATAATGAATAGGTGTCAATAGATTTTGAAGTGGAAATTAAATAGTGGCATCGTTGCTATTTCTAATATTACTTATAGTCATACCAGATTAACAAGTGACTAGAAGTAGAGAAAGATTTAGAATTAGAGCCTCACGTTCTAGTTGAATATTGTGTCACTTTTAAGTATAAAATGAGAAATTATAAAAAAGATCTTCAAAACTAATAGGTGAGTAAAGGTACATTTAAATGTACTCCAAGCATTTTCTTTCACCCTAAATCCTATACGTGTTTTCTTGCTCTATAGACAATTCTCACGGGGATGGGTCATCGATCAGCTACCTCCTTGAGCAGTTGTGTGATTTTGGCAGCTACCTCTGCTAGCCATATTTCCTAAGGATTCCTCAGAGCCAAGAGTATCTGCCAAGAGGAGTCAAAATGCTGCTGGCAACCAGGAATTGGATTTGTTACAAATGGAGGTGTTCCAGCCCTCTGAATTTGCCAACTCCATTGTTAGAGGAATGTGATAAATGGTTGAGAGCATCTGCCCTTGTGAGCCCAAAGAGCCAGGCGACTTAAAATACGACAGGAAGTGAGCTTCTCTGGCTAAGTCTTGGACAGTGTGTATCAATCTACAGCTGAACACTAGAAAGAAAGAAATGTTTCTATGAACATAAAGAGCCATGTCGCAGGGATTTCTCTCTTTCAAAGCAGAAGTTAATGGCTTTTGCATTTCACTGGCCTAGACATGATCTCTGGAACTAGTGGGGAAAATGCTGCAATCGTATTGTAGGGCACAGACTGAGAATTCTAGGAATACTGAGCAATTAAAATCAATGTGGTTAAAGAATCCACTTGAGGTTTTTTGATGATGCTCATTGTATGATTCAAGTTTGAGGACTTCTTACTTTCTTCCTCCCCCCCTCTAATTTATAGTGGGTCATTTAAGGGAACAAACTCTAAACTTTCAGCTATTAAAAAGAGCACAGAATTTGTAGCTAGAGCTTTAAAATGCTTAGTAAAGGAAACCACACAAGTAATATATATATTTTTATAACAAGCAAAACCAAAACAAAAATTACCTATAACCCCAATGTGCATCTATAAGCACATCTATAAGGAAGGTTGTGGTTATAATCTTCCCTTTTATTCTTTCTTTTCTATTTATTTTTCTGCTTTATTTCTCCCTATATGAAGATATATATACACAATTGTCTCTGTGTGCATATGTGTATATTGTGTATGTCAAAGTCACCAAAGATTTATGTCACTAAACCCAGTGATCAATTTTTAGTCTTTTAAAATATATACATTTTATTGATTATGCTATTACAGTTGTCCCAATTTTTCCCCTTTGCCCCCCTCTGCCTGGTACTCCCATAGCCTCCCTCCAGCAATCCCCTCCCTTAGTTCATGTTCATGGGTCATGCATATAAGTTCTTTGACTATTCCACTTCCTATACTGTTCTTAACATTGTACCTACTTTGTACCTACAAGTTGTACTTCTTAATTCCTGCAACTTTTCCCCCATTCTCCCCTTCCCCATCCCAGCTGATAACCCTGCAAATGATCTCCATATCTATGATTCTGTTTCTGTTCTGTTTGCTTAGTTTGTTTTTTAGATTCAGTTGTTGATAGTTGTGCATTTGTTACCATTTTAATGTTCATAGTTTTGATCTTCTTTTTCTTTTATAGTTCCCTTTAATATTTCATATATTAATGGCTTGGTGATGATGAACTCCTTCAGTTTTACCTTGTCTGGGAAGCACTTTATCAGCCTTTTAGTTCTAAATGACAGGTTTGCTAATAGAGTAATCTAGGTTTAGGTCCTTGCTGTTCATCACCTTGAATACTTCTTGCCAGTCCCTTCTAGCCTGCAAAAAGTATCTTCTGAGAAATCAACTGACAGTCTGAGAACTCCTTTGTGGGTAACTCTCTGCTTCTCTTTCGCTGCGTTTAAGATTTTCCCTTTATCTTTAACCTTTGACATTTTAATTATGATGTGTCTTGGTGTGGTTTTCTCTGGGTCTAACTTATTTGGGACTCTCTGTGCTTCCTGGACTTGTATGTCTATTTCCTTCACCAAATTAGGGAAGTTTTCTTTCATTATTTTTTCAAATAAGTTATCAACTTCCTGCTCTTTCACTTCATCTGGCACTCCTGTGATTCAGATGCTAGCGTGTTTGAAGATGTCCCAGAGACTCCTTACTTACTCTATTCTCATTTTCTCAAATTCTTTTTTCTTCTTGCTGTTCTGATTGAATGCTTTCTTTCCCTTATGTTCCAAATCATTGATTTGAATCTTGACTTCATCTCCTCCACTGTTGGTTCCCTGCAGATTTTTCTTTATTTCACTTAATGTAAACTTTATCTCTGCCTGGATCTTTTTTATGCTGTTGTAGTGCCCAGTGATTTCTTCGAGCATCCTGGTAACCAGTATTTTGAACTCTGCATCTGACATATTGCTTACTCCATTTCATTTAGCTCTTTTCCTGAAGTTTTGTTCTGTTTTTTCATTTGGGCCATATTTCTTTATCTCCTTAATTTGGAAACATCTCTGTTTGTTTCTGTATTAGGTAGAGCTGCTTTGACTTCTTGTCTCAGTAGTGTGGCTTATTGTAGAAAAGGCAGCTGTAAATTGTGTGGGGCAGAGCCTTAGGTAGTTGCCAGGGCAGGATAACCTGTTTCACCACTTCGTGGCTCCGTGTTGTGGAGGACTCAGAGAAGGGACAATGCTGCTGCCTGGCCTCTGGAGATTGCCCAGAAAGAAGCTGTCTTCTGGCACTCACTTCCTTGCCAGTCACTTCACTTTCTCTCTTTATGCCACGTATGCCCTTCCAGCTGTTGCACTAGTGCTGAATTCCAGAGTGGGTGGGTCCTCCTGAGCCCTAAGTCCATTGTGGGCCCTTTAAGAGGAGTCTCTTAAGATTCCCGTAGTTTCTTCTGCTGCCCCAACCAACATTGGTTTTTGCAGCCAGAATGTATGGAGATTTATCTTCCTGGTGCTGGAACCATGGGCTGGGTGGTCTGGTCTGTAGCTGGTATCGCTCACTCCCAAGGTATCCCTCCCCATTTTTATCCACCACACATGAATGTGGGACCACCCATTCCACCACCTCTCCAGGCTCTCCATACCTCTCTGCACATCCACATCTTTGCCCCTCCTACCCATCTGGATGAATGTGGCTTCTTTAAATCCTTGGTTGTCAGACTTCCACACAGCTTGATTTTCTGATGAATCTTGGTGATATTTGTTTTAGTCTAGTTGTAATTTTTGCTATAGTTGTGCACAGAGGTGAAGCATGTTTACCCACACCTCCATCTTGACCAGAAATCTATTTTTAAAATTTCAGTTCTTAGTCTTCATCATACATGACCTGTGAATGGCATTTGATACAGGTGACCTCCTTCATATACTTTGTTCACTTGGACCCCAAGATCCCATATTCTCTGGATTTTTCCTTTTGCATCATTCATCTTTATTTTTATCTCTTTTGCTGGTTCTTCCTTCCTAAAGTTCAGTCTTAGGACTTCTCTTGGACCCATACTCTTGGAAATCTTTTCCCATTCCATGGGTATGAAAAGTATGTTCTGAGAACTCCCAAACATACATGTGCCATAATTCTCACCTGAACTCCAGGATCATAAATCTATCTCCATCTCCACTTGGAAGTCTAATAGGCATCTCAAAAATGTCCAGAATAGAACTCTAAATCCTAGCAAGCCACTTCCTACTACTACCAACAAAAAATGTCTTGCCAACTTTTTAACAGTAACATAAATTTTCCATTGTCCAGATTGTTCAGGCCAAAACTTTGGTGCCATCTCCAATTCCTCTTTTTCTTTCACATCTCACATCCAATCCAACTAATCCTCAAAATATATCCAGAATCCAACCACTTCTGAATATATCCTCCACACTGCTACAATGATCTAAATCACTATATACTTCTGTAAGCGTCTCCCTACTTCCACCTTTGACCTCTCCAAGACTGAGTGGTCCTTCTAAAAGTCAGATCATACCACTCTCCTCAAAATGCTCCAGTGAAGTCCTTACAATGGAGTACTGATAATCTGCGTGCCTTACTTTTTAAATTTAAAAATATGTAGGAGGCAAAATGTTGGTAGTTAAGAGCATGTGCTTAGGGTTAGATTGCCTGTGATCTAATTATTAGCTTTGTGACACTGGACAAGTTACTTCCCTTGTTGGTGGCCAAATTTCCTCATCTGTTAAATGGAATCATAATATCCATTTCACAGAGTTGTGGTGAAGATTAATGAATAAATATTTATAACATCTTTATATAATAGTGTTGATATAAATACAAACATTTAAAAAATGACAAAATAGGCATTTTGTGCAAGATTTCATCATATATTCTGCACATAAAAATGTGTGGCTCAGTGGATTCAGTGATGGACTGTGAAACCAAAGGGTTGCTGGTTTGATTCCCAGTCAGGACACATGCCTGGGTTGCAGGCCAGGTCCCAGTAGAGGGCATGCAAGGCAACCACACATTGATGTTTCTCTCCCTCTCTCTCTCCCTTCCCCTCTGTCTAAAAATAAAGAAATAAAATCTTTTTAAAATGTCTCTAATAATTCCATCTATAAGAATTTATAGATACCCCAAACATAGCTCAAAAAGGCTGAAAAATGTTTTAGTTAAGCAAATTTAAAGTGTACCATCATTGTTTTATTCTTTTTGTTTATTCTGAGTTCAAAGTTAGAATGGGTTATACACCACAATTTATATTTTTAAATATTTTGGTACTTTTAAGCATTCTGATGCTGAGCTGTTTCATTATTCACTTACTTCCTAACCCAACAATACTTTCATCCGTAAAATATGTGTAGCTTTTTTCCAATTTATTGCAGAGATTGTTTTATAATATATACTTTACTTTTCTGCTCTACTTATGGCCTTTATTGTTGTATTAAAATACAACAATTTGATATAAATGATAAAATAAACAAAAGCATAAGGTGTATTCCTACATGTACCTATGCTGGGCACAGTAGGGAAAACAAGTCATGTGGACTTTCCAGTAGTTATAAAATTAATGGACTTTGTAGTGGAAAAAATACCACAGACTCCATTCTGAACATGGCTTTAATAAACATTTAAATCTGTCTGTAGGGGGCCACCAGCCAGAGTTTGACAATCATAAACTCACTTCTTTTTTTAATACTTGAGTATAGCTAAAGAGCAAAAAATACCCTCAAGTCACCCCTGCAACACACACACACACACACAATGGAACACTACATGTCCACATCCTTTACAAACTACTTGATAGTCCACAGAGGAGACAGGACATTTCAGTCACAAGGAAATTTCTATGTATTATTTGAAGTGGAAAGACCTATTTGAAAAGAGGTAAAATATACATTTGAATATAAGGGAAGTGATAGTATTTGTTCAGAAAAAGAAAGGAAATTTTTTTGTGGGAGATTTATGAAAGGGTTATAATGTCTATTCAATGGAATATGAATTAGAATTTTTTTAAATATTTGAATTTAACTTTTAGAATATGTGATATGAAGGAAGTTTTGTTAATTCTGGTGAATTCTTCCTGTTCTAAATGTCATTTTGGTATAAACTGGTCCTGATGCTGGAACTTTTAACATACCATGAATGTTGCACGTTGAGGTGGGGTCCTGATCAGCTTACAGGTAAAAGTAAAATTCACATATTTGCTAATAGCAAGATGTCTGAGACTCAACAATCATGCAGTTGAGAATCCTTTTGAGGATGTGAGAGCAGAACTAATACTATTTTCCTTACACATTAGAGACATAGACCATACTTAATAAACACTTGCTTAGTTAAGTCAACATTATCATCTCACATATTTACATGTATAAGGGATGTACAAAAGAATAGTGCCCTTCTAAAATGTCATTATAATTTGTGTCAAATAACACTTTTCCTTACTTTTTTAAAAAGAAAGTTGGCCTTGAAACACCATCCAGACAAGAATCCAGATGATCCAGCTGCTGCTGACAAGTTCAAAGAAATCAACAATGCCCACACAATACTTACTGACATATCAAAGAGAAACATATACGACAAGTACGGATCGCTGGGACTCTATGTGGCTGAGCAATTTGGAGATGAAAATGTTAATACCTACTTTATGCTGTCAAGCTGGTGGGCAAAGGTGAATCATATTTTTCCTTCAAAAACAATTTTCTGATAGATCATGGTATTATGATCCTTAATAACTCTAAAAGAGTTGATCTCAAAGAAAGCCTAACTTTATATATTATTAAACTCTTATAAATAAAAGGAGATATAGCTTCGATGGAAAGCTATTAGTTAAGGATCATTTTTACTTTAGCTTATCAAATGATTATAATATACAGCATGACTTAAAATACTTCCAGATACTAATTATATTTGAATTTGAAGCTTCAGGTTGATTTTGACTGCCCTTTCTCTCCCTGTAGTGACTAATTAAGAACTGACTCATTGCTCAAAACCAAAAATAATTTATTAGTGTGACAACTGTTTAATAAATTATTATAGGAAAAATTTAGCCATGTACTTTACTATTTATAGCATAGGCTACATCAGCAAACACAATACTTGGGAGAGTGTGTGGTAATTATGTCATAGGCTCACATGGAACCTGCAGTGAGGTTATGGAGAAGAAAATAAGGGGGGAAAGGTGAAAATTAAGTAGCGGAGGACAGGGAATTGGACAGACATAGAGAGGAAGAGAAAGAAAAAAGGTATCTGGTCAAGAAAAATGCAATATTTTTAAGGACTTAATGCAATTAGAACTGATTTTTGACAGTAAATTTTGTGCAGTTTCCTAGGAATCCCTAGTATATGTATGTTTAGTGAAGGCTTTATATTTGTTAATGAGTTTTAACATCTTTATATTCTGATAAAAATGTATTTGCATATGAACTATACATATAGTCCATCAGTGTATTTTTGGACAATTCACATACATGTGAACAGTTCACACATTTTGTGAAATCATATGAACTCACATTCACGAGTAGTAATGAATAATGTAAAAAGCTCTTGATCTCCAAACAGGCAGGTTTCATATTCTGTAGGATCCTGATTGCTATTTTCTTCCACTAAAATAAATCCCACTAAACTGTAGAGTTTTATACATGCAGGAAGAGAGAGAAAATGAGTTTGTACATAAGCATAGAGTCCACAACATAAAAGCCTCCTTTGACTTCTTCAGTCTCCATAATTCCTTTTCTTGGAGATAGCTAGGTTTCTCACTGAAAACCCATTTCTTTACTGTTGAAGAATCGGGAGGGAGACAAGCTCCTACCTAACAGATCTGGAACTTGAAATGAGAGTATACACACTGACAATGTCATTTATGATGATAGATTGAACATTCACATGTAACAATATGGGCTTTTTGTGGGCTTTCCTGGCAACCTAACCTCCAGACATGACACTCTTTCCATAGGAAGGTACGTCTGCTTACATATTACTTTACACATTCATTAATTCAGTAGGTATTTATTAAATGTCTACCACATGCCCAGAACTATATCTTTAGGTAGGAGGGATTGAAAGATGGCTAACATACAGCTCTAGCCTTCAAGAATCTCCCAGTCGGAGACAGACCTATAAACTGATAAATGTCTTAAAGTGTCAACAAATAAAGCACCATGATAGACGTTTGTATGGAGTACAATGGGGCACAAAAGAAGGGAGGTGTATCAGAAAAGATGTCAGGGAGAGGACAAACACTGAGTGGTTATTAGATGACTGGGGAATGGGAGGGGCAGGGGACACTTAGGCAGATGAATCCACAAGGAGAGCAAAGCTATGAGAGGTATGGCAGAAACAGGGTCAGCTGATGCAGGGGAGGGGTTGGCAGAGCCCAGATGACTGAAATGAGGAGCTCCAGCCTTATTTAAGAGGCAGGAGAACTGCATGATTTCAAGAGAACATATGCTTCTGGAAGCTTCAGCAGCAATGCACAGGGTGGATTAGGAGAAAAAAATGGAGGTAGGGAGGCTAGTTACGAGGCTCCTGAAATGTCCAGAGCAGAGATAATGGGGTCTTTTCCAAGGCGCTACCAGGGACAAGGAAGAGAGATGAGGAAGAGATGAGGAAGAGAATGGAAGGGATGTTGAAGAGAGAGACTTTGCAGTACTTGATGACTAAGAGGAAGGTGGCTCGGGGAGGGGAAGCTATCAACAGCTCCTTCGGTGAGAATGATTCTGTCCCCCTTGGTTAGATCATGAGACCTGGAGAGGTTTTGTTAGTTGGTTTGTTTCTTTGTTGTTTTGTTTACTTTACTCTCAATAATGATCACCATAGCTTAAGAATAAAGAAGAGAATGTCATACATCATTACTTTGGCCGCAAGTCATTTCTTCTGGGTTTAACCTGCTAGGCAAAACTCTATGCAGAATTTGTTTCCTAGAAAACTAAAAAGATTGCATGCAACAAGGATGAGGGTGCAGGGTGAACTATGATGTCTTCAGGTCTTTGGCAGTTCAGGGTACACACTTGATTTCCAGGGTTCTCCCACACTCCACTACCCCTCACCTTTGTTTTGCTTTGCCTGTTTCTCCTAGACCCTGTTTGTTATTATTGGCCTCTTGACTGGCTGCTATTTTTGCTGTTGTCTGTGCTGCTGTTGCAACTGCTGCTGTGGACGTTGCCGGCCCAAATCATCAGTGCCAGAAGAGGACTTCTATGTGTCCCCAGAGGATCTTGAAGAGCAGATCAAGACTGACATGGAAAGAGGTAGAGTAAGATGAGAGCAGAGGTAGTGGGTATCTTTTCATAGGCCTGGCCGAGCACCAGGTCCATGGTGATGGTTATCACTAAAGTGAGCGATATCTGACAATCAAATCTGGGGGACCTGACAGGCTATCAGCTTTGGCATTTCCTTTGCAGAGGATGAAAGGACAGTTACTTTTACTAGCAACAGAGAAAAGCAGAGCCTGACACCATTAGAAAGAAATCATGAAATATGTTGATCTAGTACAACATGCAAAGCTAGTACTGTTCATGTTCTCATTACAAGAGTGTGAGGTCTGGGTTCAGGAAAGTTTGGGAGTGCCCCGGAGTAAGAGAACCAAAGTAAAAATTTTTCCTGGGAAAAGCAACTTCAGAGTTGCTTTCAGATCTCTATTCAAAAAGAAGGGGAATGGACATCAAGAAAAGTCAGCAACTCTTGATTCTTCTTGGTTCTTTGATAATGAGTTTTGGGTAGAATTAGGGGAACATAGTCTTTCTTCTCTGGAAATGAAACTTCCTTCCAAACCTACACATTTAGAGCTAGCCTCAAACCAGCATCAAGAATACTGTTCCATGAAAATAGGATGTTTTGCTTTGCTAAACCACCCCCACATGTCTGTCTCTGTATATGCATAGCCATGATACAGTACTTGAAATGATAAAGAAAGAATATAATAAATTATAAAATTTTTATCACTTCACAGAACTCATAACACCAGGAATGCTTCACGTTCTCTGAAAAAAAAAATGCTTTTGTTTAAACAAACTAGAATAAAACCTGCCATTGTCATCTGTCTTGTAGCCATGATCCTATGTCATTTTCTCCTGTAGAATGCATCGTTATTTTGAATTACAGACTTTGTCATTAAATCACAAAGAACCATCCAAGTAACAGGTTATTCAATAATTCAGAGAGTGGTCCAGTGTTGTCAGAACTGCTGAAATTAGGAATGGTGCACTTCTTTGGACTGTACTACATTCTGATTCTTTGCATCACAATGAAACAGAAATTTCATGACATCAAGCAACAGGGACTGCTTAAAGTCTTCCACTTTATTTTTATTCCTAATTGAATGTGATACTAAGTAGCATCCACTTATTACCCATCTTGACTCCAGCTTAAAGGATGTTCAATCATGTGAATCAGACAGTCTCAGACCATTTTAGAGTTGGGGAGTTAGCGAGGACAGAAGGGATTTTTCTGCAACCTGTGTCTCCTTCCTTTGGGGACTGCTAAGTAGCCAGTCCAGCAAACAGGGGCAGGAGTTGCTTTACTAATTTTTATTGCTGCCCCAGGAACCAAATCGTGTGCCTATATAGGGCAATGCAATTACAAGTTTCTTTTGCCTTTTTTGGAATATAAAAGAACAAGTCTTTTAATGGGAGCATAAATATAAAAAAAAGCAAGTAAGCAGTATTACTCATAAATGGGTTAAAAAAGGATACATATATGCAAACTCCTCTTCAAAGAAGGGCCAGTGACCTTGACATAACGTGTTTAGGAACAATGAGCCCAGTGTATTAACCCCATCTGCTCTTGTGAGGGAGATAAACTGTTGTATGATCATGTCCAAGGTCTCTGGCTTTGTTGGTCATAGTCTCTTATATAACATCCATCAATCGTGTCCAATGCTCCGTCACTGCCAGAGAGGATAGGAAGGGATGGTGAGACTGGAAAGCACTGTCACTGCCATCCACTGTAACAACCTTATCTTGTCTTTTATACTGTAGAAACCAAAACTAGGTGAATTGAACCTAGATATCACAAATCCAGTGTTCACACTTCTCTGAAAAGCCTCAAAGTCTTTCCTTTTTTAAATTAGATCAAAGTTCCACCAGGTCATTTCAGCAGACCTTTGCAGATTATTTTTCTGGAAGAGAAATTTATCCTTGGTGCCAAATTCTACCCAGGTTTCCTTCCTGCAGGGTGACTGGTGATAAATTTGTGTCTTCAGCTGCACTCGGATCTGAGCCCCCAGAGCTATCAATTCCATTGCAGAGGTCAGATTCTAGACTAAGTAAATCATGATCCAATTTGACTGTGTTACTAAGAATTCTTAACCAAGAGGAAAAACCTTTATTCCATTCCTAAATATTCAAAAGCTCCTATGCAGAGTTAATCAAGGTTTTGTAGGGACTGAAATTTGTACAACTTGGGAAGTCATTTTTAAGAAAAAGAACCCACAATTACAAATACAAAATTATATCATGTGAATATTTATTTAGAATGAGAAGTCACAACAAATTGTAAAGCTTAAAAATAAGAAAAATATCACAAAATCTAGAAAAATAGCAATAATTTACTTAACTGCCTGGCAAATCTCTATAATACTTTTACTCTATGCTTTCTGGGTACATAGTTTTTGGTTGTCTCTTCATTTAACACAAATTATATAATATCATCTTCTGTAAGAAGAATAGAAAAATAATTCTGTCTTTCCTCTAGTATGTTTGATCAAAATTTGTTTTTTATTATTGGTAGATTAGCAAAGTTTCAGTTTTACAACTCATTACTGATAATGTTGTCTAAATTTGTGGGGATTGTTGTCAAATCTGCAAAAACTAGTTTATTTCATTTATAACATAAAATTTTGGAAAAACTTTTCCACACACCATTTTTTGACTCCGTACTTTTCAAACCTTGTGTTCCCTCCATCACCCAATACTTCTTGGATCAGAGTCCACCGACATATTCATATTGTGTGGTGTTAACTGTGGTGTGGATCTTTATGCTTCCTCGACAAGTGAATTGGCATAGTGAGCTCCAGGAG
Source organism: Tonatia bakeri (assembly GCA_004024845.1). NCBI lineage: Eukaryota > Metazoa > Chordata > Mammalia > Chiroptera > Phyllostomidae > Tonatia > Tonatia bakeri. Next base: position 5,292 of record PVIA01007565.1, on the reverse strand, counting down.
TATCCGTAAAGCCATTCCCATGCCAGTGTGGCAACTAATAATTATACAGAGTTTCTGCAAACCACAAAAACATATTCCACTAAATTCAAATGAAACCTATCCCCAACTCTATTTCTCCTTAACTGAATCTCCAAAATGTCCATAGCTCCTTTGTTGCCACTCATCAAGAGAAAAAGCATGATGGAGAAAAAGTGGAAAGAGGCAGTGTTTGGTTGTGATTAAAATATCTTACTTTTGCAAATCTACAAAAACGTGCACACATTTCTAAAAGGCCCTTGGAAGGGTCTGCATAGATAAAGATGCCCAAAGCTTAAATTTCATTGACTGTCCAGTAAAATCCACCACCAGTGCTGCTCAGTCTAACATTTCACTATGAGAATTTATGCCTTATTTGAAGTTAGGTGCATTAATTTAGTTAGTTTCAGATTTTCACTCCATTAATTCAGAGAATTAATGTAGTTTCCTGGTAAAATTAATGCAAGTTAAGGCTTGTAAGGATGAAAAAGCAGATTCTACGAGAAGACTACACTTCCTGGACTGTGATCCAATTAATGGGCTGGTCTCTTCTGTTCTGCAAAAGAAGGTGACCCACTTAAAGTTAAGAGAATACACTTGAAAATGGCTATTAGTCACTTGTATATCAAGTTACTCATGACCAATGATAAGCAGCATATGTCAAGATTTGAGTCTATTAGAAGGCACTTGTGAAATGTTGGGCTTTGAGTATTTCTAGTTCAGTGAATCTGAAATTAAATAAAATTTGGCAAACATTTTCTCACTTAGGGGATATTTAATTACTGTATTTTGCCATGTATAATGTGCACTGTTTTGCTCAAATTTTTTAGGAAAAATAATGATGTACATTGTACATGGGTAGTACTAATTCTGTATCTATATAAATGTTTTTAATTCTTCTATTTTTTATTCATGCTTATGAATTAAAAGTGTAACTCTAGAAAACAATAACAATATCTGTATGCAAAATAATACCCTGAATACGATAATTGGTTTTGTTTCTAAATATAAACAAACAAACGAACAAATAAATACTAGGATTAAAAAATTAAAACAAAAAATTTTTTTACTGAAAGTTTGGGCCAAAAACATGGGTACATGTTATACAGGGCAAATATAGTATCTTATGTTGTGTATAATCATAAAATCCTAAGATTTTAGAGTTGGAAGGAATCCAAGGTGTCAACCCTAATCTTCCCATAGCTTTTCCAGCAGACTGCTGCCCAACTTCATTTGAAAGCTATCAGTGGTGTGTAGGTTTGTGACCTTGTATGAAAAGTAAAACATACTCATAAAAATTCAATCACCACAGAAAGTTATATAGTCAAAGACAAGTTTACATCAACCTACTGGCACCAGCTACTCAAAGGTAATGAAATTTTTAACTCAAAACTTGTACTCAAAATTACAAGATTTTTATGTAACTGTTTATGGGGTTTTGTTTGTTTTATAAAAATATTATAACTACATATTTTTAGAAGCTGCTGCTTAGCAGAGCAAAAATTCTGATTAAAAATTTTATTAATTTTTCAATATATTGTGTTTTTGATGTAATGTCTAAGAACTCTTACTCTAAGCCTATGTCATAAAGATTTTTCTCAAATGTTTTCTAAAAGTATTATGTCTAACATTTAGATCTATACCCATTTCCAATTCATTTTTTGCATAAGGTATGAGGTTTAGGTGGAGGCATTTTTTGCATATAATTGTTTCAACACATTTTGCTGAAAAGATTATCCTTTCTCCATTGAATTGTCTTTGCATCTTTGTCAAAAATCAATTGGCTGTATTTCTACAGGTCTATTTATGGACTCTGTATTTCATCCCATTGATCTGTATGTCTATCTCTTTACCAATAACACACTGTCCTACTTTCTGCAGTTTTTAAAATTTTTAAATATTTTATTTATTTATTTTTAGGGAGGGGGGAAGGGAGGGAGAAAGAGAGGGATAGAAATATCAATGTGTGGTTGCCTCTTGAGTGTCCCCTACTGGGGACCTGGCCTGTAACCCAGGCATGTGCCCTGACTGGCAATCGAACCGGTGACCCTTTGGTTCATAGGCCAGCACTCAATCCACTGAGTCACACCAGCTAGGGCCAGTTTTTTAATTTTTTAAAAAAACTAACTGCAATTTTTAAAAAGATTTTATCTATTCGTTTTTTATTTTATTGTTGTTCAAGTACAGTTGTCTGCATTTCCCCCCCACCACTCTACCCCACCACAGCCATCCCCACCTCCCTCCCCTGATTCCATCCCCCTTGGTTTTGTCCAGGTGTCCTTTATAGTTGTTCCTGAAAACCCTTACCCCTCATTATCCCCTCCCACCTCCTCTCTGGTTACTGTTAGATTGTTCTTAATTTCAATGTCTCTGGTTTATTTTGCTTGCTTGTTTTTTTTGTTGATTAGGTTCCACTTAAAGGTGAGATCATATGGTATTTGTCTTTTACCACCTGGCTTATTTCACTCAGCATAATGCTTTCAAGTTCCACCCATGCTGTCACAAAGAGTAGCAGCTCCTTCTTTTTTCTGCTGCATAGTATTCCATCATATAAATGTACCATAGTTTTTTGATCCACTCATTTACTGATGGGCACCTAGGTTGCTTCCAGCACTTGGCTATTATAAATTGCGCTGCTATGAACATTGGGGTGCATAGGTTCTTATGGATTGGTTTCAGGGTTCTTAGGATATAATCCCAGCAGTGGAATTGCTGGGTCAAAAGGCAGTTCCATTTTCAGTTTTCTGAGGAAATCCCATACTGTTTTCCACAGTGGCTGCACCAGTCTGCATTCCCACCAACAGGGCACTAGGGTTCCCTTTTTCTCCACATCCTCTCCAACACTTGCTGTTTGTTGCTTTGTTTATGATGGCCATTCTGACTGGTGTGAAATGGTACCTCATTGTGGTTTTAATTTGCATCTCTCTGATGGCTAGTGATGCTCAGCATCTTTTCATATGTCTCTGGGTCCTCTATATGTCCTCCTTGGAGAAGTGTCTGTTCAGGTCTTTTGCTCATTTTTTAATTGGATTGTTTGTCTTCCTGGGGTGGACTCATGTGAGTTCTTACATATTTTGAAGATCAAACCCTTGTCCAAGGTATCATTGGCAAATATGTTTTCCCATATAGTTGGTTTTCTTTTTATTTTAATACTGTTTTCTTTAGCTGTGTAGAAGCTTTTTATTTTGATGAGGTCCCATTTGCTCATTCTGTTCTTTATGTCCCTTGCCCTAGGGGACATATTGGTGAAAATATTGCTGCGTGGAATATCTGAGATTTTCCTGCCTGTTTTCCTGTAGGACTTTTATGTTGTCATGACTTATATTTAAGTCTTTTACCCACCTTGAATTTATTTTTGTGTATGGTATAAGTGGATGATTGAGTTTCAGTTTTTTGCATGTAGCTGTCCAGATCTCAAACACCATTTGTTGAAGAGGCTATTTTTACTTCATTTTATGCTTCTGCCCCCTTTGTCAAATATTAATTGACCATATTTATTGACTCAAACGGAGAACCCAGAAAAGACAAAGCTATTCCCGGGTCCTGGGGTCCGCAGCAGAGGCAAAGGGAAGGGTGTGACCCTTCCCAAACCCCGGAGGGTGTGTCTGGAGACGGGAGGAGAGACGGCGATTCCCGAGAACGTGGAGCCCACGAGGGGAAGTATGGGACCCCTCGCAGTCCCCGCCCAGGCACCGTGACCCTGGAAGAGAGGCGGGTGCTTCGCTGAGGTAGAGCCTGTGGTGGAGAAGCTGAGGGAGGGGCGCAACGCCTTGCCACCTCCGCAGCTTGTGCCCTGAACCCAGACGGAGACAGCAATCGTTTCTGGGAAAAGCTGGTGGCCAGCCCTGAGTCTGACTGAGGTCTGTCTTAGGGGAAAGGCAGTCTAACCACTCGCTCCTCAGCCTGCTTGCGCTGGCAGGAACAGAAACACTGATTTGGCCAGTCAGAAACCAACCAGAGTTTTTGTTTGTTTGTTTGTTTTTTGTTTTTGTTTTTTTTTGTTTTTTAAATTTGCTTTTGTTGTTGTTTCTTTGTTTATTTTTTCTTTTTCTCTCTGTGTGTGTTTGTGTTTTCTTCTTCTTTTCTTTCTTTCTTTTTTTCCCCTTATCCTACTGATGGTATTTGTTTGATTTTATCTTGTTTTGGTTTATTAAGCAACTTTTTATTTAAAAAAAAACTCTTTATATTTTTATATCTCTCAATTCCTTATGATTCTTTTCCATCCATCTTAGTGTTATTACTTCTGCTCCAAATCTATCTCTCCTGTAATACATCTTCTGGTTGTTTTATTTTGGTTGTTGTTGTTTGTTTGTTTTTTTTGGCATGCAAATTTATATTATCTTTTTCTCTCTTTTCTGACATTTTTTATTTCAATAGTATTTTCTTTTCTGTCTACATAATCTTCTTTGCTTAGCTGGTTATACTGTCGATCGATAGGTTCCCCCTATTATCACATTCACAATGTGTTGATAATTTACTGTCCCTCACTTGGGTCCCATTGGTACACCACTCAAGATTCTATGCTCCTTAGTCTTGTTGTCTAGATCTCATAGAATCTGCCATAAGATTGTTGCTTCAATATCACTATAAATAAGACTTATTCCATACACTTGTAAATACAACTTAACACCCCTCACAGATCTTGGCTCACTTCGCAATTTCCAAAACTCTACTAACGTAGGGGTTATCTCTATTCTTTTACACACTACCCCTATTTACTATTCTTTATCCCTACCTTACCTCAGAATCTGACCTCTTGCTGTCTCATAGCTTTGTAGATCCAACTAACAACACTTTCCTCTCCACTAAGAGTCTTATCTTTCCATACTTTTTAAAATGTGGACAGTGGGGCAGAAGATCACGGTTTACACTATATATAGCCAAAAGATCTCCCACCTCTTCTCTACTGGCTGCTACTGGAAATATCATAGAACACTGGTTCACTGACTTAACCCATTTTGCCTTACTCCTCCAACTGATCACAAAAAAGAGTAGGAGGAAGCTATGAACACCAGGATACCCAAAAGAGACTACACCACTGATCCTCACAGGTACCACTGAAGTTCACACCATAAACGCAAGGAACCAGAACAGATCAAGTTAAGAAACAGAGGTTAACAAGAAGAGTCTCAGAAACAATGAGAAGACAAAGAAACAATCCACAAATGAAGGGAAAGGAGGAAGCCTCAGAAGGAATGCTAAATGAAATAGAGGCAACTCAACTATCAGATATTGAGTTCAAAACAATGATTATAAGGAAGTTCAACGAGCTCACAA